>JAGKTI010002208.1:49349-62613 GCA_018397915.1 Birgus latro | reverse complement strand
CCCACGCCAGCGTCCTCTGTCGCCATGCAGAGGACGCCCCCTTGTTTACTGCGCTCCTCTGACGGGCTCTCCACCCTGAGCCCGTGCCACACCAGTGTGGCGAATCTTAAAAAAAAAAAAAAAATGAAATGTTACACAGACTACCAATACCGGTAAAGGTTCAAGTACATAACACAGAAAAACGATATATAATCAAGGGGCCGTATTCTCACTGATTTAGGAGGCTCACTAACTCACTTTTCTTACCAGTTTATTTCAAGATACTCCAAGAGCTTTGATATTCATATATGCAAATACCTCTGTGTCCTAATCAAAATACAAGAGCAGCTTCACTTTCATGGTCGCGTCTTCTCTCGTACTTTTTTTCAGCTAGCGCCAGACATTGTCATTCAGGTTGGTCGCGCCGGCTCAGTCTACGAGTTTTTCAACACAAGGCTATTTTATTCAGCTAATAATAAGCTATAGGAGCCTAAGTGTGTCGAGATGTATGAAGCAAAATAGATAACCAAAGAAGAGGTACTACAGTCCCTCCTAACTCACGAAATATGTTCATGCACAAGATACAGCATAGCCAGAAACAAAAGTTCGCCTTATTCTTCTCATTTATCATTGCTCTCCGATACCTTTAAGTTGGAAGAGACTATGTGTATATATCTCCAGATACAGGCGATTCTCTTTGTTATGGTGCGTCTCGGAGGACAAGCCTTCAGTGTGTGGTAGACTTGGTGAACTTCTGAATCTACCTGGTAGGTAAACTTTTGAATCTACCTGTACCTTGTACCTACTCATTTGGCACTCTTCCCTAACAGTTTAGGAGTGACCAGTGACATGCAGGGCGAACTGTTCCACCAATGGTCCTATTTAGAAACTTTGTTGTACTTAAATGCTTCAATCTGATCGCGTATCTTTGTATTTCATGCTAACCTGTTTCCAGTTGGTTTTATTCGCCAAACAAACTTCTAGATCTAGAGTGGTCATATCTAGTCGTGATTGCCTCTCCATTAATAGAATTCTCTCTTGCGAGTGAGTTAAATAAAACTGTGTGGGATCAGAAACAATTCTATAGAACAATATTATGACTTCAGGATAAAGGGTTTACATTGCGTAAAAGGGTGCATATATTTGTCTGAACGTATACAAGTTATAAAAGACTTCACAAGCAAACAAGAATGAATAGTAAGTTTAAAAATGAACACACACACACACACACACACACACACACACACACACACACACACACACACACACACACACACACACACACCAAACAAAATTAGCCGAGACCATTGATGAATACTTCCTCTGGCCATAAAGAAGTTGAGGGAACCGTGCAAGATTAGAAATGATCCAAATATTCTGTGCAATCGGTTGAACTAATATATAGGATTATTCTTGCTACCTGCAGACGGTTTTATGCAGCCTAGCAGAACAAATTTCTGTAATGAAGTGGTCAGTGAAAGCTATAGCTGACCGTCCTAACTAAAAAAAAAATCTCTCCTTAACTTAATAAAATTGTTTGGAGGCAGCAATATGAAATATACTCCGTTACTGGAGTGAGGGGAATGTAACTGGGAATTAATGAGTTTTTTCTGCAAACAAACAGCGTAAAGGTAAAGGTGGGAGCATACACCATGTTAGCTTACCCGCGGTGCTCATCTTCGTTCCATAGGCCTTTAAGCCTGTAGCGGGTTATTCACCCAATGACCTGGGATACAAGGCCACTGCATCATGCAGGTCACCACAGTTACCTCCCCTAGGTGTTACCCTAAGTACTCGTTTTACCTACCAACCCACAAAGGGTGGATGGTCACCTGAGTCACGTGGCCCCAGCTGCCCGCACCAGGACTCGAATCCTTGGCGCTAACAGGCCGGCAGCTTCGCAGTCAGCAATGCTTATCATTCGGCCACCGCGGGGTGTAGCAGACTATAAATCAAACTATTAAATTACTCTCACTTTCAAGAAAGTAATTGAATAATGTAGGCTGAGTGATTAATGCATTTTACTGAAGATATTGAAAATAATGAAAAAGAAGAAGGAAATGTATTACAACAGTTTAAATTGAGTACCGGATGTAACGGAGTTGTTTGTCCATAGCAAGACAAATGCAAACCCTTCCTATCGAGTAATGGTGCATTCAGAATTGGCACTGTGTATGATATCACCTATACAACTGATATAATTTACTGTACTGCAAGTTAAACTATTACATTGTAGGATATTGGCACACATTAGACAGTAACGTAACTTTCTTGTCTTAAAGGAAATCACTATACTAACCAACAAAATGTGACATCGAGAAATTAGAAAAACTGTGTGCCGTCCCTTCATATTGTTGTTGTTGTTGTTCTTCTTCTTCCATTCCTCTCTCCGCATTTCTACACCATCTGGCAGTTACGACAGGGATTAGGAATTTCTAAAAACTCTCAATATATTCGTACAGCAAGAAAAATGGAGAAAAATGCAAGTCCCAAACACAAAGTACTGCCTCCAATCCCACTATTATTTCCCAAACTTTTCAGTGAATGAACCATTATCAGCTCCATGTTTGAGAAGATCAAAAGGGGCCGACACTACAGCTGAATAAATCATTGGTGAACTAGGTGAACAGCCACAGGTGTGTGAGGTTTGGCAGAGTGACAAAGTATTTCCAAAGGTAATTGCTGAAATAATGCTACAAGAATCATTCGAATATTAAAAAGACATTCAGGTAGCTTCATGGCATTCAGTATAATAAATTACCCCTTATTACAGTTATTCAGGCATAATGCAAGAGGAGACCAAATAATAACGTGAAGTCGTTTTCTCTTTACACATCGCAGTCTTGAGGTAAATGCACCGTAATGTATGGGTCAAGAGTGCGTTGACATAAATCTTAATACCAACGCTTTGCTGTAACCATTCCTCCCATGCATCCGGAAAAAGCATAATTTACCAAATTTCAATTTAAAATGTGCCAGAGAAGGATAAATGTGATGCAATACTTAGGAAAATAAAACAGGAACATTTTGAGAGAAAAAAGTTGCCCTCCATGCCACTAGTGAACAGCCAAGCATTCAATATCCCAAAAAAAATTGAGATAGCTTTTTAAATCACTCACAGGGGCAAAATCCAATAGTTCATCACTCTCAAACACAAGGAAGCGAACAGCACCCACCATCTTATGAGAGAAGGCATCCTACAGCGTCTAGGGCAGAGCAATTAAGCACTTAACTCTAATTCATCCTTATTAGTGGGATTCCCGAAAGTTGATGTGTATTCAAATTACACACACATATACAGTAGTTACACAGAGCATACAAACCCTAAGGACTATTCTGAGCGGTAAAGCCATAACAGTATAAGGAAGACTCGCTCTTTACTTACAGAAATCGGTGAACAAGATACCAAATCAGAAGGCTCTTTCACACCCTCAAGACCCTCCGGCAGCAGGCAGTATAGAAAAATAGCCAGAAGCTATTCCTACGGACCATAGAGCCCGAATGGAATTTACAAGAAAGATACAATGTCGTTCCAAAATAAAGCGACTGATCATTATACTAAAACAGTGTTCACTGCCTTTGCCTGACCCTCCAAAAGGCTCTATTAACTACACAGAAATATTTCTCATATAGCTGTATGTCATTAATTTAATTATGGGATTGGGGGACGGAGAGCAGGAAAACGATGTGCAGTTAATACCCTCTCTCCCCACAGAGAGAGAGAGAGAGAGAGAGAGAGAGAGAGAGAGAGAGAGAGAGAGAGAGAGAGAGAGAGAGATATGCCTGGCATGCAGAGAGACACCTTTCAGAAGTCTATAAATTAAAAAATTATTCACATTTGTTTGTGGTCATTTACATGTCATTTTAGCTGTATTTTTTGTGACATGTATACAAGATATTCCTTATATATGTTATTTTTTTGGAGGCTCTAAGCATAATCACATGACAGATCTAGTATTACTGTATGATAGTGTAAACTGGTGGTGAGTAACTGGCTGGCTGGCATACATTAAGACAAGCAACACTTTCTTAGTTGATATAGGTGGATCCGACAAATATATACAAGAACTGTATCGTCCAGAGCAATATCGTTTGCATATACATTACTTACTTAGCACGACAGAGTTAACAAAACCAGGCTCTTATGACCCACTTTCAGCTGAATCGCATCTTTTCATTATGGCTAGAATAGAAGACAAGAGCTTTCCACACGATCAGAGGGTTAATGGTAACAGCATTAACACGGTGGGCTGCGGTACTCACTCTCAGGTTAAAATCATCAGACGTTAGCTGAAGTAAAACACGGGGTTATCCAAGCAAAGAGAATCTTAAGGGGAACACTGTACCTCTTACTCCGGTATTAGAATCCTTAAATAACTACTCCAGGACTTTCGCTAAATCACTAAGGGACTGTGGATTACAACACACTGCGTTCAAAAGACTGGAGGTCATAGGTAATAGGAAATACTGACAGACGGGGACAGTTCCCAGTTGACCTGTTGCATACATGAAGGATTAGGAGTAATGGTAAAGTCTTGCATTAGAAAGCTGGACAGCAAAAGAGATGAGAGTTTGCTGCTAATCAAGTGCTATGCACCCGCTGTAGTGAGGGAGGGATGGAAGCAGACAGTTCTGAGGAGCAGTGGCCATTGAAATAGCGATAGAAAAGAAAATTAGATATATCAAGTGCAATGGCAAATATTTCGCTAAAGTCTCAAAGGAGGATGACCAGGGGTCTGAAAGGAAGGTAAGACGATCACCGGCGGAGCGTCCCTGGTTGATTCCATACCGGTGATCAGAAAAAAAGGTTTTGATAGGAGAGTTTTTTTTTTTTTTTTAAGAACAGATTACAAAATTTTAGAATACAGGATGTTAAAGCAACTGGCCGATAGTTAGACGGCTGACAATGGTCACCTTTCATTGGGACGTCTGAAGTAGAGCAAACTTCCAGCAAGAAGGAAAGATACAAGTTGACAGACAAAGGCGAGAGTTTACCTTGGCAGGGTGTAAGCACAGAAACACAGATCCTGAGGACAACAGAAAGAATACCATCTGACCCATATTCCATATCCTTATTAGTACTGAGACCAGTGAGGCAGAAAGTAAGTCAGAAATGAAGAAATTTCAACGTCGGTCATGAGGAAGTCAGAAGGGGGAAGTAATGGAGGAACAGTGCTGGAATTTTCTAAGATGGAATTGAAGGAGAAAGTCTGAGCGCAGAGCTCTGCCTTTTCAACAGAGGAAACAGCTACAGAGCCATCAGAGTGGAAAAGAGGAGAGAAGAATGAGGTAAAGTTCAAAGAGAAGTAATTGGCAAGGTGCCAGAAGGAGCAAGAAGAATTTGAGTCAGAGTTCAGAGCGTTTAGTATGAAAGAGAGTATTCTTAATAGAGCGAAAAACAGACTGTGCTATAGCACGGTTCTGGAAAGAGACATAAAAGAAATGTGACTCATGGATGGGTTAGTTCCGGTATCTTCTTTTGGCCATTTCCTTGTTGCAGACAGCATTAAAACAAGCATGATTAAAACATTTTTTTTCCATGAGTCACAGGATAAGAGAACGGTATGTGTGCTTCCATGAATGACAGAATAGCCCATATAATGTGCAAGGCACACTCGGTTGGCCCTCGGCCATGGAAGCAATAATCATTCCAGGGAAATTCAGATAAGTACTGCCTGAAAGCATCCCTATCAGCAGCTTCAAAATGCCACAGCCGCCACGTCTTGAGATGGTCCACAGGCCATACGGGGGTGAGAGGACAGATTAAGGTGATAAGACTGTCGCCAGTGGAACCCACCGGATAGAAAAGATTAAAAGTGTAAGCAGAAGGATTAGTTATATGGAAAAGATCATTTATGTTGGAATTCTCTCCAAGGCGATCAGGGAGATGGGTAGATACTGTACATGTCAAGGGCAATAGGATAGAAAAGATGTAGGCTTATCACCAGGTAGACCAGTGAAAAGAGCATGGACCCAAGGGTGGTGGTGAACACTAAAATCACCTAGAATGGACATTTCAATGAATGGAGAAATTGATAGGCTGTGTTCCATCTTGGAAGTAAGAGAGCTGAAGAATTTTCCATAGCAGAATCAGGGGACAAGTACACAACATAGATATAGTTGAGACAGAAAATGTCGGGATAGCTGAAACCAGAGAGTAGAGATATAAAAGATTCAAGTTCAGGAACACGAGGGCACGATAGGTTGCTGCGTATGTAAACGCAACATCCACCTTTGTATTTAAAGTGAGTATAGAGAATGTAGGAGGAAACAGAGAAGAGTTTGCAGTCATCTGCCTCGGACAGCTGAGTCTCAGTGAGGAAGAGAAGGTGAGGTTTAGAGGAAGAGAGGTGGTGTTCAACAGAAAGTAGTAAAGGTCATGAATGTTGCAAAATTGAATAAGAAGGGAGTCAGAGAGTGGTTCCATGCATCTCATTTGGGTGTCATCAGGAGAGGGGCGGATGGTGGGGGACTTAAGGTTCCCCCTAGTCCGGCAATTCCCCCTAGTCCGGCAGAACCATAGGTGAGGTTTGCTTCGGGGTATTAAGTTTTTTTAAAGGTGGTTTTAAGTCATACGATACCTTAGTAACACATATTCACTTGCTAACCTTTGCTGACCTTTGAGCATTTTTCAGAAGGGGGATCACTTGATAAGAACACAAGAATACACTGATTTTTGGTGTTACAAGCATAACTTTAATTCGCTTGACAATCTTAATATTTCAATACCTAGAAATATCTTATAATGACAGAGGCTTACAAAAAGGCGTGTTATGAATACCTGTAAGCCAAATATGTACTCAAAATTAGCGTCGATTAGAGGGTAGGAATGATAATCATTCCGCCAAATGAATAAGTAACCATATTCACTGACGCCATTAGATACTTTGTTTTTATGACTTATGTTATTCGCAAGGTACTATCAGAGAATAAACATTTCTTTAGGCAGTTTGTGTAGTTTTAGTCCGTCCAAATTACTCTAACGCTGATTTAATTATTCATCGACTTCTTCCTCCACATCAGAATGCTCCAAGTCAGAATGTTAGACTGGAACTTGTTTGTTCATTGTTACAGAGAGAACTCCCACGACATTGACAAAACACTGTACAAGCCAGATTGGCTGATACACATCCACATGGGCTCTCTTTACATTCTCCCTGAAGGCCTCTGAAGTTGGCGACAGAGAGCAGAGATTTAGCAATTTAGCTACAGTCTTTGCCCCTGTCCTTGTCATCCATGCCTTCACTCTAGCATCATTCATAGGGTCACATCATCAATTCTATAACGAGCGCACATAATCTTCGTGGCTTGGCTTACAACAGCTTCTATGTCTGCGGATAGATCACCAAGCAAACTAAGATTGCACTTTCCATCTTTGATTTCCACATCTTCTTACCTATTCCATGGTGCACTGGAACTGGGTCACATCCACTCACGGCATGAACTGGTAAGAGTTCGAGACATAGTGTTCTAAATTTGTCTACTGTAGCTCCTATGTTAATGAGGGTTCTTTCCCGGCGTGTAGGAATTAATGCCAAGGGGGCAGTGAAGAATTGGCTATAATAGTGATACAGCAGCATACTGTAATGTAGACATCATTGTCATCTGTAACAACTCCCACATGCCTTCCCTCCTTGGTTGCTGCATGAATAGCCTGTGCCACTACAGTTTCGCCTGCCTTCTCATGGGTGGTCTTTAGATCCTGTCGTGAGATACGAGTAGTGATGCCACCTGCTGATATTTGAATGGGGATTGGGTCCTCTCCAGTCACGACAAGTTTGCTCTGGTGTCCTCCAGGAATTGTAGCTTCAGTTACAAGAGTATTTACTATGATCTGTATCAGTTGCTTCTTATTCTCTGGGATGCTGAGAACTTGGTTCTTAGGTGGGAGTGGAGAATTGGAGGACAGCTGGAACACCCTGCGCCCACCAGATCCTCTAACCTTACGAGCAGAGCATTTTGGGCTAAACTCAGTGTACATATCAAACACAAGATATTGTCAGGGGGAAAATGTAATTCAAGAGGAAAATGTAATATTGTATAATTGGAGTATACAATGTTTAGTTATGTGTGCTAGGAATGACTATCGAGTCATTTATTACGAGAGAATAGACTCGTGAAATCAAGTAGCGATTTCACTTTTATGCTGGCTTACTTCGCCAATTCTCTAGAGTCGAGAATTTATAGACTTTCTCAACGGTACACAGCAGAGACTAGACGTTCAAGTAGGCTGTAATATTGTACCGTTGGCCTCTGAGAAAGTTAGTTTCTCCCCTTAACATTCAAATAATAATAATAATAATAATAATAATAATAATAATAATAATAATCAGGATCTTGGCTGAGCCAAACTCCTAGCTAGCACAACGGATTTAAGGATTAATGCCAAAATCTGGCCTAAGTACCAGTCGTGATTAATATAAAAAGTTGTGCTAACGTGGAGTAGCAAAAGTGAACTAAATTTGTGGGG
The DNA here is from genome assembly GCA_018397915.1 of Birgus latro. Taxonomy (NCBI): domain Eukaryota; kingdom Metazoa; phylum Arthropoda; class Malacostraca; order Decapoda; family Coenobitidae; genus Birgus; species Birgus latro. The sequence goes on along the minus strand of JAGKTI010002208.1, from coordinate 54,164 downwards.
AAATTAAACACGACTGTTACATTTAACAAAGCTCAAGAAAACGAACTGTAAATTTATTGAATACAAGAAAATAAATTTACGTTACATGACACCAATTCAAATCAAGAAATGGAAACGCACTCACTCAAACACTCAGACAAATAGCTAAATAACCCAAAAACTTAAGCCTAGGAAAACAAAAGGAAATACTAATCAGTATAGATGAGACCGAGCTGCTGTAGACGATCACCAACTGGTGGGAGCTTCGGGGATTCACGCCAATACAAGCTGAGATCTGAAATCGCTAAGAAAAGTGATCACTTGAGCTCTCGTAAAGCACGACCCGCACACTCCGTGGCTAGAGACAGACTGACTCTTTTTCCGAGTGTCTGACACAAGGGCGTGTGAAAGGGAGTGGCCGGGCAACGGCCAGGGAGGCGGAAGCGATAATTCAGAAATTATCGCTCAGAGGAATGCACCGTCTGTACATAAAGACAATCACTCGCGAAAGAATGACGAAAGTTTTGACAACTTGATGCGAATATAAGTACGCGAGCGGACGGTTGAGAGAACGAGCGAAATCTTGTGCATTTCAGAATCATTCGTTGCTCCCGCAAAATCACTCGATGTCACAATTTATGTTACATAATTTTACAATGTAGAAAATTCGTGACAGATATACATCTCCAATTCTTAATCTCTGTTGCAAATACTGCATGAAAGACTCCACATAGTCAAAGACTAGAGCTTGGTTGGTTTGACTTGATTTTGGCCATGGGACAATCCATAAAATTGCACAGCCATCCAGTAGAGTACAGTCCATCTAGTTAGCATTCCTCAGTGACACCTCAGCTCTCGTTATCTTCTTCAAATTTGCTTTGGACTTGCAGATTCTCATTTTCTCTGAGTCATGAAACAGAGCTGTTGGGATGGGAGAGGACATCTTTGAAATCCACATTTCTAGAACTGGCTTGTAATCCAATATCGCGTGAGAAAATTAGTTCTGTGTCATATATGACTTCAGGGCCAACTTTACCCCTTTTCTCGTCACAACCATAGTCGTCACTCTCTTTTGAATAGTATTCCAGTATCCATGGGGTATCGACATCTCAAACTGAGCAAGCTGCTCATCAACAATGCTTATTGCCTTGTCAACATCCACTGACAGCGGAGCAAGAGAACCATTGGCCACGTTAACAAGCTGCTCTGGATGTACAGCCGGATCAAGAGGGTGAATGCACATAGCAATCTTCTTTCTGATTCTATCCCTATCTTTCTTGTTGCTCTCCATACGAACAGCTGACTCCTCTTTGTGAGTCTTCTGGCATCTGTCATCATCTCATATCAGCCAACTCCACCATTAGTTGGCTGCAAACATGACGGCTGAGACTCCATATTTTCAGGGATTCTGGTTTGAGTGCCATTCCAGCAATTCCAGCCCAGCCGTGTCCATATCTCATGAAGGTAGATTCTATAAACATGTCACTGGGAATGCCGTTCCATAGGCCCTCTATATACCGCATGATATGTTTTCCACTCAGAAAATGAGCACGGTGTTCTGGTGGTGGCCTCTCAATCGTTCTCACGTAGACCAAAAGTGCTCTGGCATAGTTTGAGTGCCCTGCAGCAAAGATGTACACTACCATGGCTTTCACACACAGCAGATGCAGGGTCCAATCTGCCTCTCTCTCTGCTCTGACAAATGCCATCATGATGAACATAGGCTTTATGAGGCAATCAAGACAGCCTACATGTGCGGCTTTTATTTTCTCTGTTCTCCAAATTCTCCATGAGGTCGTCATAGCATTGGACTGAAGGATCTTCAAGGACTGGCTCAAGGATGACCTCTACCACCATTCGGAGAGCTCTCAAGCACTGAGGAAACTTCTTGCCAGTTAGCATTTTCATGATCCCAGCAGACACAGATGACAAGATGTCTGCTAGCCCAGTACCTGCCATCACATTCCGTGTAGTGCCAATGAGGTTCATGAGTGCGTGCATGCCTCCGCGGCGGACAAAGAACTTATTCATTAGGATAGTCTTAGGCAGTGCCCACTGCAACTGTATAGCGTAGTTATGGAGTTGCTGATCAACTGTGAATACTGAGAATGTCTGGCCAGTCTCTTCAGACAGTTTCTTGATTTTCAACATTGCTGTTAACATTGTGTCATATTCTGCAGGAGGCATGTCAATGAGAGGAAGGTAAACTGCCTTTGTCCTTGGCTTTAAGGACTGACCCTCTTCTCTGGTCCTCTTGTTATTATACCCTTTGTATTCTGGACCACCTTTGGAAACATCTCTGAAGAACTCAAAATCCCTTTCCCTGGCTCTGTTCAAAGAAACTGCAGCCCTAGCTAGAACAGACAGTGGTAGAACCTGAACTTTCATCAAATTCTCAGGAGGTGTAGGCTTCTTTGGTCCCCCATGCCGAACAATATGCACTTCATAGGGAATCTCTTTGCTCATTTCCGACTTGGTCAGCCTTGGTATTAGTGCTTCCAGACCTTGATCTGCTTTTGTGTTCATTTTAGTAAGAAGTAGGGCCAAAGAGTGACTCTGGATTATGCCATTTTGTGAGGCTATCTCCTGGTCATAGTTGTCTCCAAGACTCTGCACTAATTCATTTTGGTCTTTTACCAACCCAGCTAGATTCATATCAGCATTTGCAGAGGAAGCAACTGATTTTTTGAATCTGAGAAGCTTGTCATATGAACAACTTACACCAAAATCGTTAAAAGCCTTCACTTTTTCCTTTGAATCCCTGAGTATAACAGCTAAGGCTATTTGTAGAGGGGTGGCTAATTTTCTTGTAATTGCTGTGATCATGTTCCCAATCATTAGACACGGCAGGGAATCATGTAGCCTTTTGCTAAGTTTTGACAGAAGGACACTGAGAGTGTCACTTTGGAACTTGGAACAAAAATCCTTGTTGATGTGAGTGTGATAATTCTCTCTATCAATCTCAATATCTCCTATCTCTCTGGAAATCTTCTTAGCTACCTTATGAATTGCCTCGTCAGTGTCATCTGTATCGTCCGGCAACATATGTAGCACCTCTGCTGTATTTGAACTGAAAGCTAGTATTGCTGCCTTTCCAGGGGAAGATAGGGTTATTAGGTCTCCTCTAAAGAAATGAACTACCTTTATAACCAACTGTCTACGAGAAAGGCTACTTCCACCAGCATCCATGTATTCCTTGTATATGTCAGTTGAGTTCTTGAGTTCCGTATGCCTGATCTGTTTTTATCAAGGAATCTGATGACAGAATGAAATGCTGTGTCTACTGGCTCTGTATTAGTTGGGTTTGAACTCTCCCGAACTGCAGCTTTAGTGTTTCATGAACTCATGAATTTGCATCTACAATCAACTTGATATCTGATATCTGCTGCATGCAGATCAGTGGGAGCACCCGCAAGTCTGACTTGGATTTCCTTTGGTTGCTTATTGTTAAGCGTGTTACACAATTCTAGGATAGCCTCTTTTAGACCCTTGTTTTCTTCAGTTTCACCTTGCCTGCACACATATGCAGGTCGCCATCGACCAGGGTTTTTAGGATCTTTTTCAACCTCACACTTATCCCCACAAAACAGTGTTGAAGAGAAATAAACTTGGTGTGTTCTGATCGTCGTGATCTCTTGGGCTGGCTTCCAACTGTCTCGGAACTACCTAAAGAACATTTTGAGTCTTGTCCCTTTTCCTGCAACACACTCTGGATTATTTTGGGGTGACAGAATTTGTCTATACAGTTGCCGTGAACATGGACTGTTAAATATTCATAAGACTGTTGTTGCTTTTCTGATTCACTGTGTATGTCATGACCATACTGTTTGCTAGCTTTGATTATTCTGGCTACTGATGCTTCTAAAAGAGGGTCTTTCTTTTTACAACCATACAGATCCCCAAAGAAACAGGTCTTCTCTATATTTGCCATCACCTAGAAGAACCATAAACAAAAATACATTTTAATGAATGTGTAGAGTAGACCCATGTTGCTGAGTCACTGAATTTTTTAACCTGATCCTGTTATCAGCTAATGATTATTCCTATGCTTATAGCCTGTCTTGGTTTGTGTGTGTGTGTGTGTGTGTGTGTGTGTGTGTGTGTGTGTGTGTGTGTGTGGTTTATTTATTCATGTGTATACATGTGACATGTGCAAGGCAGACATACATAGTCTGGGAGACAAGACAGGAAGATTTGTTCTCATTTCTGTAGTCGATGGATATGTTCAGATACTCCCCTGTGCTGAAAATCCCTCAAGGCTGACAGCTGGTCAGCAGGTGGTGTTATGAAGCTGGGTTTTGGGCCAATAAGAAAAACTTAATACCCGAATGCAAGGTTCAGCTCAAAAAAGGCCCAATGTCTGCCGGTCTATTCCCCCCCCCCGAAACTCCGATGCTGGGTTTGAGATTCCAGTTTTGCTGAGTTTGGAATAGGTAGTGTGATGTGTTATGTGCATGTAATTTGGTGCTAAAGCTAGAGGGAATTGTATAATAAAGTATGCTGCCCTACCCTTTGTGTTATTGAAACACTGAAAAAGCTTAATATTGTCGCGCCCTCCCTTAATACAGCAATGAAATTTACCTCGGGAATATTATCCTCCCGTATTTATTACTTTGGTAGCGTGAAACAATAGACACTGGCAATGCGCGACTTCGATGTTCACTATTCATTTATACACAGAACTGGGAACTGGAAGAAATGAAAAATGATATGGTTTTTCTAGGCTTTAATTATCAAAAAGTTATCTACAAAAATATTTACAACACATAAAAATCATGAGATATTTTTCCACCTCATTTCACTTCACATAAAAGTTCCGTGCTAGATACCGCACTT
>JAGKTI010002208.1:23032-34339 GCA_018397915.1 Birgus latro | reverse complement strand
TATATATTCATCTATCCAGCTATCAATATAACTCGGCAAACTTAGATTTAGTAATGAAGAACCTAATCTGAGGAACCAGGACATTCCTGTGAATGAAATTAATATACAATAAATGTCATTTTGAGTTTCAGTAAATAAAAGTTATAATATGCAACTGGAATACTCTTAGCTGATATAAACATCAATATGAAAAGCCAGTATATAATTACTTTATCTTTAAAAAAGGAACGCTCAGAGAAGGCAATGCCCGCGCTCACCAATGAACTGGTTGACGGTCGTGTACAAGTTACATAAAGTGATAAAATGGTCACTCGTAATCATCGGAATATCATTACTTTTTCTCTCCGATTTAATTTTTATGAAAAAAAAGGCAAACAAAGTTGGAGATTATCGTACCTCGCGCGAAACATGCATCCTCGCTGGGACGTCACAACCCATTACGACCGCCGCTCACAACAATGTCTGGGAATCATACTCTGGTACAGGTAAGATTTCTATCATATTCAGCTGTTATGCTAGGTATGTAAGACTTAGTGTGCTAGCTCTCTTAAAGATGAAGTATACCACGTTTGTGCTTTAGTGAATAGTTTTGTTGGTTTTACAGAGACTTGTAGTGACGGTTAACCTTGCGGCAACCAGGCACATACCTGTAGGACAACTAGGTAGCACAAAGATCAGATTTGATAAAGTCGTAATGAAGTGATTTACGAACTGCATCAGTATAAGTATCGCTAGGTCCTAACTCCAGAGACATATTGCCTTGAAACTGGGCAGTAATACGCAGGGAAGATGTCACAAAGACCGATATATTTCAGTGTTCTTTCCTCCTAGATAGGCCTGACCGTGGACAGCTATACCTCTGTGGAGTATCTGGCCATCTCATTTCTTGGTCTTATGTACTGGTGATGTTTGAACATTTTTTTTAGTAACAGTCGGTCTGATCTGGAGAATAAAATTTTCACATCGCTGCCAATGGCTTAAGCCAAATTTAGAGCTGGTTTTGCTTGAGAGGTGACTGTTTGGTTGGGATAAGTTGTACATGTTAGGCTGTTATAATTCTTTTTCACCATATAGGTCCATACACACCTAATTATCTGAAATTCAGTCAAATTTTTTGTTTAATATGACTATTAATAAAACTTCAGGATTCAGAACAAAAATTTGTTAAACTTAGCAGAAGTGTTTCATCTCTAGCTTGACAGTTCGCTTTGACAGACTTCTGTTTTATGTAAATATTTATTTACAATGCAAATACATTTAATTGTGCTTTATATAAATATTTGTGCAAAGTGAAAGTCTGTCAATGCGTGTTGACTATCTATAGGATAAATATCCGCTAATTTTAGCAGATTTGAGATCTGGAACCTGATTTTTTATTAACAGTCATATTAGGTACATTTTTTTTTTTTTTTTTTACCGGATTCAGTGTGCATGAACCTACATGGTGATAAAAAACTATAATATTTTCCATTTAAGAGTGCAGATTCGTCACGGCCACTCGAGACTTGCGCTGCCATTAACCTCTTTTTGTGCAACTTTGAAGGATTATATATCTAAATTTTTACTTTAGTTTCAAATTAGCTATATGATAAGATAATTCAGTACATTTATCACCCAAATAAATTGCTTATTAAAAAAAAAAATCGACCGTTTGCTCTCACAATCGAATTATCGTACTTTAATCATTCCTAATCCTTAACCTTTCAACTAAGTGTGGTCAAAACTGAATCAACGCTATTTGAGTTGACCTTGCCCTGTGATCCTGATTTGTGACATTGTTCTCAAACTTCAATCTCTAACTCCGTTATCCTGAACACCAACAATGTTTGCCTTAAATTGGATAAGCACTGCTAACATTGAAATGAGTCCTTGACATTTGGCCTAATCTCAGACCTTATAAAGTTGCTATAAATAGGATAAAAATAAAGATGATTGTGCCCTGTGACAGACCTTTGACATGTTATTTTGTAAGTTAGGTTTACCCCTTGGTTAACACTCAGCCATTCCATAAAGTTCTTTTTAAAATGAATTAAAACCACACTCACACTCGGGTAGAACTTTGACCTTGCCCTGTAACCTTGACCTTCTATTGAATGTTCTCAAAATTAATTCATTTATTCCAAAATTTTGTCAAAACTGTATAAAAACTGTTTAGTTGAGTTCACTGGTTCGGCATTAATGCACTGTATATTACATGTAAATATAAACTCTTCCCAACGACATCACAAGAAAGATAGAATGCAATGTCATTCTTCTCTGAACACCGTGTGCAGTAAATCAACTGCCGTCAATGACGGTGGAGGGAAAAACTGTGACATGTGGAAGGCTAAGCTTTCTCTCCAGTGAACATCATTTTCTTAATTATAACCGTCGAATAATTACTTTATCAAAGTTGTCCGAATTTAACCCGAATTGATTCAATTTTTAAAAGTTGTACTGTAAAAATCTATGGTATCTGTTGTGTGACTGACTGTAATGCTAAACAACCGCTTTGTTTACAACGTCTTATCATCCAGTTAAATTCTGATTCTCAGCATGCTATAATATCCAGTTGAGTTTTGCCTCGAAGCCAGTGGTTAAAACATCACTTCGTTGTTTGAAATATTTTCAGTCCATTTCCTCATAAATCAACCGTTATAACAAGAAAAATAATGTATAGATTATTTCATTCTCCGAGACAGCACATGTGCATTGCTTAACATGTTGAGCTCGCAGCTAGTATTAGTTTGATTCTTGGATCGGCCATACTCTTGGATAAAGTTTACTTTCTCTATATCCCTGTTCATCAGGAAAGATGATGAGAGGTCTGTATACTAATTTGACATCTGTGGGTGGTATTCATTTTGGCGGTTAGAAATTAACAAATGTTACTGAATACATTAAAGATTCTCCTGCAGTTAACTGACATTAATTTTGGACCTTTTTTTCTTCCTCATATCTTATACAAACAACACAACACTTGACTTCAAGGTCGAAGTATGAGACATCAAAGGAACAAAGCAAAAGTCTAGAAGTATGTGTGTGTCTGTTTATGGCAGTGGATGAGGAGACATACAGTATTGCTATCCTTTTATTTATAATCTGATCCCTGGACAATAAATGCATTATTAATGTTTCACTACAGCAGCATGACTATGAAATACGACGCATATTAGTGTTGCCTTGAGACTGCAAAAATAGATGCTGAATGTGATTTAATCCAAAATATTTTCACCTCCCTTTGCCTAGTTACCTTTTACTCATACTGAATAATATCGTTTGACATTAACTAGCACATATATTTAAAGAAATGACTTCCTTCTTTTGGGGTTATTAATGGAGACTGCTAACCTTTTCATCCCCACGATGTCTTACTAAAGCAGAATGATATTTTCTGATGCTACGTACATGACAATAAAAAAGACATGTAAAAAAAGAACTTACCATTAATATGTTTACACAAGCATTTACGTACAAATTAAGTCTCATTCGGCAATGAAAGTTACCCCAATCTCCACAACATTCCTGCTTCGTTTTCTCTGCTTGGCAAGCCCTCCCATCAACCCTCCTCCTCACTTCCGCTCCTGCCCTTCACACACACACACACACACACACACCGCTCGCTGGCTCAGCGGTAACGTTCTCGCTTGCCATCTGGTAGACGGGAGTTCGCGCCTCGCTCAGGTTGCGAAAAGTTTCACTGACGAAGTGGGTGGTTACTGTCTCCCTTGAGCAAGGGGATGGATTGTGTGCGTGTGTGAAGATCACAGCACTGCCCTGACTATACGAGCTCTCAGCTCCCTTCTGGGAGGGTAAAAAGCTGACGATCACGACCATCAAGTGATCCTGACCGACCCAGTGAATTTTACACACACACACACACACACACACACACACACACACACGAGCTGCCCTCAACACCCCCCTTTCATCAATAATGCTGCGAATCTTGGCGTGAGATAGGACTGACCAAGTAAAGAGAATATATGGTAGCTTCACACCGGGGGTGAAGGGGGGGGGAGCAAAAGCGTGTCTCGGTCTGCGTATGACGTAACAGACTTTTTTTTTTTTTTTTTTAAGATTCGCCACATTGGTGTGGCACGGGCTCGGGGTGGAGAACCCGTCAGAGGGTGGCAGTAAGAAAACAAGGGGGCGTCCTCTGCATGGCGACAGATAATCCAGACTGAGGGTCAGTCTGGTAGTCAGGGCCAGTCACTCACCTACCTGCCCTGTGATACGAGCTCCACGGCCTCCGTTTTCTATTGTACTGCCGGGCGAGTTCAGTGACGATCGCAAATGGGAATGTTCTGTGAACATGTCGACAGTTTGTATTATTCGTGGGTGCAAATCGGTTCATGTGAAAGGTGATAACAACTGAAAACTTTATAATTTCCTATATGGATTACTTTTATTTGCATCCTAAACTGCATGCACAGCAATGAAAAGGTTAATGCTCTGTTTTTGAGATATTATATATATTATGTCATTAAGATGAACTATTTGTTTTCGGAGAATATAGGAATGTCGTATACAAGGTCATACAAACAAAGATCCGCCGTCACAGGTGCCTGTAAAATAGCTGATTATGAGAAAAACAACTGAAAATATTGACAGAGATAACTGTTTGAGAGCAAAGCAACCAAACACCTACCAAGTGATCCGGAAATCGCCAGTTTACATTTGTATACCATTACATTCGTTTACTTTCACGTTCCCATCTCTCTCTCTCTCTCTCTCTCTCTCTCTCTCTCTCTCTCTCTCTCTTTATTATCCATGACGTCACAGCCTATGCGCGAGCCGAGGGCGGTGAACCTACCTCTCATATTCTCTTTACCTTGGGATTATCAACGCTACGCGGTCGTCGCGGGAGTGGTCCCAAGTATACATTTTCGATAATTAAGATTAGTTAAAAGACGCCAGTCACCGAGCAATCGAATATGTACGCTTTAGCTTCGGTGCCACCTTTTTTGGTCATACGTTTACGAAGCAGAAAAAAAGCTTCAATCAGTAATAAAAGTCTTACTTACTGGCGTACCATACGTCACTCAGCAAGTTTCGACAGAACAAGTGGTCGATCGTGTTTCACTCGCTTGAATTGGTCCGACTCGGCTCGGGTCGAATCGTCATGGCCTCTGGTACTTACAAGTAAAATTTGAGAGTGATAGATGATCTCAGTGTTTTTAAATAAAAAAGAAATGGTGCCAAAGTTTTAATCATCCAACTTCATGGTGGGAGATGATGAGTGTATGGTAATATGGTAACCTACCGTCCCAGTATTCCTGCCAGACGATTATATTTAACCCTCTTATTAAAATAATAATAATAATAATAATGGTGCTGCATCTGATGATAATAATGACGTTGGTTACGGGTGCAGTGTGTTCCTGCTTGGCTTCCCATAATCACCGCGGGACGATTATATTGATATTTCTCACCAAACAGATGATGATGATGATGACGATGATGAAGATGCTGGTGGTGATGGTGATGGTGGTCACTCGCGCGTTGTGTGAAGGCTCAGGGTCTGATCCATCACAACAAGGAATCAATCAGTACTATCCCGGCTTCACTCCCATCTCCGAGAATTGCACTCAGGTATGTACGGATTCATAGACAAATTCAGGTCCATCTGTTTAATCCTTGCGAAATGGTTACTGCACTCTGCCTTATTCAGGCTAAAGCAAGATTTTGTTCAGCTGAGAGAAATCTTAGCAGCCATAGCTATGAGGGGCACCTGCCATTCACTCACCTGATGTTGTGAAACCTTCAGGTGTTACTTAGCCTATCTACCTATAGCCAGTCGCCTTAATTCCGTAAGGGGTTGCCACAAACAAACCCCTCAGTTTGGCCCCGCCCCCTGCCATTTCTCTGCCCTCCCTCCAACTTACACTCCCCTCTCTCATATACCTCTTTACTCCATCCCTCCATCTCATCCTAGGTTTCCCCTTCCCTCTCACCCTCTCCACCTCGGTCACGTACTGTGCATTCTCCTAGTTAGTCTCTCACTCTCCGTCCTCTCTACATGGCCACTTACTGAAAAGAGAAGTGTTTTCTTGTAGTACAAAGCATAATTTTCCACATTCGATGGTAACCATATACAGTACTTAAATGGGCGCCTGTTGGTCGAGTGAGTTAAAACAATCCAGGGTTACATAGCCCATTAGCGAGTACATTCAAGGCTGTTTGGTAACTGCTCACATAATAGACTCCGAGAAAAGCAACAGGTGCTCCTAAATGTTGGGCAGAGAAGCCTAGCCCTTTGATCCCTCTGCTCCTGATTGAGCAATAGTGACTGAATGATATTTGTATAGAAACGAAGCAGACCAGCAATGTGATCTGAAAAACTTCATCGCAAGACAGACAGTGTTTTTCTTTCCTGAATAAAATTGTCTAGGGTCAATGAAAACTTAACATCTACTCGAACATACACACGTCTCCAGCACCGGTTCATGATTATGTTACCTGACAATGTGCAGATGTGTAATGTGAATATCTTAAAATATAGCTAGTTGTATAATGAAGGATATGCCTCAGTGTATAGCTGTTGTATGATGCAGTTATAGAAATGCACAACATAGCTGCTGAGGGCCTATTGTGATAGATCAGGGCATTTGAAAGTTAGTAAAGTTTTAGCGAAATGTGATGACCACAAAATCACCCAGAGATTCTGCTTACATTCTCACCTCTCGGGTCAAGCCAGTAGGAAAGAGGTTACCCCACCAGTAGGACATGTACAAGTTTACTTCAAGAAATCGAGAAGCCACTGTGCCGGAATTTCTCAACCTTCTTCAGCTGTGTTTAGCCACTCCTGTTGCACAACTCCTGTCACACCTACTTGACTCAAATCCTGGTCCCAAGAACCGTTATAAAAATGAAAATGTACAGTCTTAGTCTAACCTTCCCAGGATAAATGCATGCACATAAGTAAGCCTTCCTTAACTGCCACCATCCCTTCCTGTTCCCTGCTCTGCCTCTCCGCCTGTGAATATCCCCTTTGGGGAGCGTGTGCCCTCTCGGGTTCAGTCTCACTTAGGTGACAGACCTTTTAGAGGGGTCTAATTTTCTCCTGGAATACCATTCCCTCGAGGGGTACGCATCTCACGGTAGTGGAGGGTCAAAATCTAGGGAAGTGTTACTCAAATGGTAGACTGTGGGCTTAATCCGGATAATGACATGCTTTAGTGTAGACCCTAGTGACTTTCTTCACTGTCCAGCATCTCAGTCAGGTAAAAAGAGCAACTAATGTTTTGGATTTTTGCATTACTTTCTTCCAAGATTAGCTCAAACAATTGGGATTTCATAAAGATGTCTGCTTAAAATGAGCTTGGCAACTACAGTGCTATCTTAAAATGTAAGTATTATTTAAACATTTCCTTATATGATACATCAGACAAAACCTATCAACCTGCGGAGTTTAGGTTTACAAAGCAGAGGAGTGACACAGCTGACCATAAGAGAAGCTACTGATTTTCCGATTGGCTTAAAATAGTTCAGACAAACGTTTTGCTTACTAAATAGCGTGCTGTCACTGTTATCATCAGGATTTAATATTGGTAATTCGAGAATATAATTCCCAGCCGTGTGGACACCACATTTATTATGAGTTACTGCAAGTGCCTTCAGTTTGTTGTCACAAACTTTTTAAAATGGTGGGTCGAGAGGAATACCGAAAAGTATTGGTCTGGTTACCAGCGAACGGTATGGTGGTGAAGTGGTGGTAGTGCTAAAGTGAACGCGGTTGCCGTCGTGAGGGTAAGAAGGTAAAGATATGCGCCATAAAATTTTTTTCACTTCTAATGAGGTGCAGAGGGTGGTACTGCAGTGAACGTACTGTATTTGAAAATTATTTATCCATAAAATATTGGTCATATTACTGACACTGAAAGACTGTATCAGATTTAAAATCAATTTTATTTACACTCTGGGGAGTAATTTTTTTTGAATCGTTCAGGCATTTTCAGGTTATTTTAAAGTACTAGCAATAACTGTATCCTGGAATGTTTTATTACGTTAATCATATGAGGAGTACACTGTAGCACCAGTCGAACAGTGCAGTACTCCCCAGGTGGATGGAAAGCTGAAGACAGGGAGAGCTGGAGCCTCCGTTTCACCAGCCCTCGGGACTAGTTCCTGACCATCCCCCTTTGCTGAACTTTTCCAAGGTTTCAGTAACTTAGAGTTGGCCAGCATGCTCTCCAATACAAGTTCTCTAACTACACCAAACTGCAGCAAGAGTACACACTACACTTCCTTTTCAAAATTAAAAAGAAAAATGGAATCATTAAATCAGGCCTCGGAGTCCCTGGGGGGGGGGGGGACTACAAATGCCCCCTTCTGCCCCTCTCCCGGTGATGACTCAGAGAGATGCCTGGAACCACTGTCTGACTCACTTCTTCTTCCTGCAACACTCGCGGCCTTTCTTCTAACTTTCTCTCTGTCGAACACCACCTCTCCTCCTCTAAACCTCACCTCTTCTTAACAGAGACTCAGCTGTCTGAGGCAACTGACAGCAAACCCTTTTCTATTTTCTCCTACTTTCTCTATACTCATCTCAAAGCCAAAGGTGGTTGTTGTGCATATGTATGCAACGACTTATCTTCCTCTCGTGTTCCTGAACTTGATTCTTCTGAATTCTCTACTCTCTGGCTTCGGCTTTACTCTCATTCTCTGACTGAATATATCTGTGCTGTTTACTTATCTCCTAATTCTACTGACTATAAAAAAATCTTCGACTATTTTACTTCTACGATGGAACACATTTTATCCATTTCTCCTTTCTCGGAAATCTCCATTTTAGGAGATTTCAATGTTCACCAACGCCTTTGGATCTCCTCTCCTTTCACTGATCCACTTGGTGAACAAGCCGATATCTTTTCTATCCATAATGACCTAGAGCAGCTTGTACAGCACCCTACTCGTATCCCTGACCGCCTTGGAGAGATCCCCAACATACTTGTCCTCTTCCTAACAACTAATCATTGTGCTTACGCTGTTAAACTTTCCTCTCCGTTGGGCTCCTCCGATCACACCTTATTACCTTGACCTGTCCTATTGCTCCGGTGAAGCCTGTGTACCCCCCAAAGAAACATCGTCTGTGGCACTTTGGAGCTGCGGACTGGGAGGCCCTCAGGCAGTACTTCTCTGATATTCCCTGGAATGATTATTGCTTCCATGGCTGAGAGCCATCTGTGTGTGCTTTGCGCATTACAGAAGTTATTCCCTCGGGTATGAAAGCATACATTCTTTGACTAATGCAAGAAAGCCTTGATTTAATCACGCTTGCTCTAATGCTGCCTGCAACAAGGAGAGGGCCTACAAAAGGTACCGGAGCCAACCCACCCCTGAATCACATCTTGTTTATATATCTGCTCGGAATCGTGCTAAGTCTGTTTTTCGCTCTGCTAAAAATAATTTCATCCGCACTAAATGCTCTCAACTCTCCAACTCGAGTTATTCCCGCTCCTTCTGGCACCATGCCAAAAACCTTTCTAACAACTTTACCTCATCATCCTTCCCTCCACTTTTCTACCCTGATGGCTCTGTAGCTGTTTCTTCTACTTATAATGCAGATATCTTTACTCAGACTTTCTCCTCCAATTCCACATTAGACGATTCCGGTGCTGTTCCTCCATCACTCCTCCTCTCTGACTTCCTCATGGCTGACATTAAAATTTCTTCAGCTGATGTATTTTCTGCCATCACTGGCCTAAATACTAATAAGGTATATGGACCTGATGCAGTCCCTCCTATTGTCCTCAAGAACTGTGCTTCTGTGCCTACACCCTGCCTAGGTAAACTATTTTGCCTTTGTCTATAAACGTGTACCTTTCCTTCTTGCTTGAAGTTTGCTCTCATTCAGCCAGGCCCAAAGAAGTGTGACCATTCCAGACCCTCTAACTATCGTCCAATTGCTATAACATCGTGTGTCTCGAAAGTGTTTGAGTCTATTCTTAGAAAATTTTAAAACATCTTTCCTGTCACAACCTTCTTTCTGATCGTCAGTATGGGTTCCGTCAGGGACCCTTCACTGGCGATCTTCTCACATACCTTTCAGACTCTTGGTCATCCCCCTTTCGGGACTTTGACGAAAGCTTTGCCATTGTGCTTGACATCTCAAAGGCTTTCGATCGAGTGTGGCATAAATCTTTAATTTCTAAACTGTCCTCTTACGGTTTCTATCCTTCTATCTGTGCCTTCATCTCTAGCTTCCTTTCTGGTCGTTCTATAGCCGCTGTAGTAGACGGCCACCGTTCTTCTCCTAGATCTATCAACAGTGGTGTTCCTCAGGGCTCTGTCTTATCACCAACTCTCTTCCTTTTATTCATCAATGACCTTCTAAGCTGTACATCTAACCCTATCCACTCATACGCCGATGATTCCACCCTTCACCTTTCCATTCGGTTCCCGCAATGACCATCTCAGCAGTTACTTCAACAAACAAGGGATGAGGCTATGGAACACCTAATGTCTGACTTGGCTGGTATCTCTGACTGGGGTAAAAATAATCTTGTTGTTTTTAATGCATCAAAGACTCAGTTCTTGCACCTATCAACCAGACAAAACCTTCCACAAGAGTACCCGCTGATGTTTAATAATGTCAAGCTCGTTCCTACATCATCATTGAACATGCTTGGGGTTTCATTCACTTGGGATTTATCTTGGAAAGAACATATTACATCTTTTGTGAAATCTGCTTCCAAGAGATTAGGTGTGCTAAGCCGACTCCGAACTTTCTTTACCCCTACACAGATGTTGACTTTATACACGGGTTTTATTCGCCCCTGTTTGGAGTACAACTCTAATGTGTGGGGAGGATCCTCACATGCAGCCCTTCTCAATAGCGTGGAGTCAAAGGCTTTTTGTCTCATTAACTCTCCTCCTCTTACTGATTCCCTTCAACATCTGTCTCTTCGCTGCACTGTTGCATCTTTATCTCTTTTCTATCGCTACTTCAATGACCACTGTTCCTCTGAACTGTCTGCTTGCATCCCTCCACCTCTACGACGGGCACGTAGTACCTGTCAGGCAACAACCTCTCATCCCTTTTCTGTCCAACTATCTAATGCAAGAGTTAACCGTTACTCCCAGTCCTTCATTTATGCAACTAGTCAACTCTGGAACTGTCTTCCTCTGTCCGTATTTCCTACTTCCTATAATGTTCAGTCTTTCAAACACAGTGTGTCTAGGCATCTCGAAATGAACGAATCTTGAATTTGACTCTCTTTTGTGTTGTTTTTGTTTATTCTTGGAAGAAATGGTTTGCGGGCCCATGGCCTTTGGTTCCTTCTTCCTTGCATTTAAAAAAAAGAAAAAAAAACATACAGCTCG
>JAGKTI010002208.1:0-13089 GCA_018397915.1 Birgus latro | reverse complement strand
TCTTATAGGGAACATGTGGGCTCCGGGTCTTTGGTTCCTTCTTCCTTGCATTAAAAAAAGAAAAATGTTGACTCAAAGGCGAGATACGTGGTTTAATATTGGGGACATGAATACTGTTCATTATATGAATGAGAATCTAAGAATCTAAGTATGCAGGAGCCACTGCTTGTACTTCGACTGTCGATCCTAATTATGAAACCCTATACAGATGGGGTAAAATCTCTCATATGAACAAAAAACGAAATACCTCGGCAACAGAACATCATCGACTACAAGTGTGCAATACGTTTTTACATTGCATGCTTGCATTCTTTAACTGCTGACTGTCAGGCGATGGCGCCGTTTAACATAAGGAACATTGACATATGAAACTTAATTAGTGGAAGCAGGAATTATTCCGTGTACGTTGTCTGTATTCCCTGATTAAAAAATGTAGAATACACGTATTTATAACAAGGAAAAAAAAAACAGACATGGTGAAAGTCTCATCCCCATGATTTTTCCTGTCTTCCTCATCGGAAGATTCCCATCATTCAAGATGATGAAAAGGGTGAGGGGGACGTCTGCTGTGATGCCGTAATTTATAAGTGAAGTCGTCGGTAATGTGAGATAGTCTGAATGATTAACACTACACGCAGAATGTGAGAGTGCTGTGGAAACCGTTTATCTATGTATGGCAGATAATGAGTGATGAAGGTACATTTCATCCCCAGACATGCCAACACCCTCTGTTTTTGGTGACTGGAACGATTTGCAGTTGCCTAGACACCAAGCTTCGGTTTGCACGAGGACACATCTTGTTTGGTTCACTGACCTTGTCAGAGATGATTTAATGATTTCATTCCGAGGGAGAGACCACAAATCACTATGAGCATCTCAGGTCTCCTCGAGCTCCACAGCCGATTCTGCAAGCAAGTCAGCCTTCTCAGTGTAGTAAATACGACAATGAGGAGGCACCCACACCATTGTAAAGGATTTGTTGCACGAATGCAGTTTATTAATGATGCTGCTTTGAAACTCATTAAAATCAGTCTCAAATTAAGCGAGTGCCTGAAGGGTTGTCTTGGAGTCGGAAAATATTGCAGTCATGGCGAGAATTTAGAGTATAATCTATGGCCGTGCCCATTGCACAAAGTTCAGAAGTAAACACAGATATATAAGTCGGCAACTGAAACCAGAGGGTAAAAATGGTTGACCACACACTAGCCCCCACACATTCCCTTTGCTTAGAAGGAACGATCGACTTACAACTTTTAATATCAGAGAACAAGTGGTGGACCTCTGTCTTCGGCATATTGATCTAAGATAGAGTGAGCCACGAATAATTAATAGTAAGAGTGGGTGGTTCCCAAGGGGCTATATTTAAAAGCACCAACTTGTCACAGTCTTGAGGAACACGCTAAGCTTCAGGTTCAGTAAGTGTAGGCATACGACAAGTGACTGGCGAATCTTCTGTTTAAGTTGTTAGTGCTGTCGTGAAGGGGGAGGGAGGTTACAGGCCACATTGCCGACGACGGATTTCCTGATGATCCTTATGTTGAAGAAAAGAAGGTGGTCTCGGCAAATGCAGAGGGAAGAGGGAAGATACATTCGCCCCCACTTTCATATGATCTACACTTGTACACCGTAAGATTCCATGGTTAACTGGCATCACATGCCGTCCCATACACCTGTGAGTCATGGTCAAGGTTAGACCTAATAAGAAATTTATACATCATTAATGAAGATTTTCTGTTGGCTCCCCAGGAAAGATATTATTTTGTTTTATTTTTTTTTAATGCAAGGAAAAGGGAACCAAATGCCAGGAACCAGCAAACCGTTCCTTCCAAGAAAAAAACAAAAACAATACGATAGAGAGCCAAATTCAAGATCCGTTCATTTCGAGATGCCTGGACACTGCGTTTGAAAGACTGGAGATCATAGGAAGTAGGAAATACAGACAGAGGGAGACAGTTCCAGAGTTGACCTGTTACATAAATGAAGGACTGGGAGTAACGGTTAACTCTTGCATTAGAGAGTTGGGCAGAAAAGAGATTAGAGTTTGTTGCTAGACGGGTGTTATGCGCCCGTAGTAGAGGTGGAGGGATGCAAGCAGACAGTTCAGAGGAAGAGTGACCATTGAAGTATCGATAGAAAAGAGATAATGATGCAACAGTGCGGCAAAGAGACAGAGGTTGAAGGGAGTTAGTAAGAGGAGGAGAGTTAATGAGATGAAAAGCCTTTGACTCCACCCTATTGAGAAGAACTGTATGTGGGGAGACTCCCCATACATGAGACATGTACTCTACACAGGGGCAAATAAAACCCATGCAAAAAGTCCACAACTGTGTAGGGGTAAAGAAGGTACGGAGTCGGCTTAGCACACCCAATCTCTTGGAAGCAGATTTTACATGAGATGTAATATGACCTTTCCAAGATAAGTCCTGAGAGAATGAGACCCCAAGTATGTTTAAGGATGATGTAGAATTAAGCTGGATATTAGTAAACATTAGTGGGTAATCCTGTGGAAGATTTTGTCGGGTTGATAGGTGTAAGAACTGAGTCTGTGATGCATTAAAAACAACAAGATTATTTTTACTCCAGTCAGATATACGAGCCAAGTTAGACATTAGGTGCACCATAGCCTCATCCCTTGCTTGTTGAAATAACTGCTGGGATGGACATTGCAGGAACCGAATAGAATTGTGAAGGGTGGATCATCAGTGTATGAGTGGATAGGTTTAGATGTACAGCTTAGAAGGTCATTGATAAATAAAAGGAAAAGAGTTGGTGATAGGACAGAGCCCTGAGGAACACCACTATTGATAGATGTAGGAGAAGAACGATGGCCGTCTACAACAGTAGCTATAGAATGACCAGAAAGGAAACTAGAGATGAAGGCACAGACAGAAGGATAGAAACTGCATGAGGGCAGTTTGGAAATTAAAGATTAATGCCAGACTCGATCGAAAGCCTTTGAGATGTCAAGTGCAATGGCAAAGCTTTCGCCAAACTCCCGAAAGGAGGATGATCAGGAGTCTGAAAGGTAGGTGAGAAGATTGCCAGTGGAGCGTCCCTGATGGAACCCATACTGACGATCAGAAACAAGGTTGTGATAGAAAAGATGCCTTAAAACTTTTCTGTTAAGAATAGACTCGAAATCTTTTGAGACACAGGATGTTAAAGCAATTAGGCGATAGTTAGAGGGTAGGGAATGGTCTCTGGGCTGGCTGAATGAGAGGAAATTTCCATTAAGAAGGAAAGGTACAAGTTGATAGACAAAGGTGAAAGAGTTTACGTAGGCAGGGTGTAAGCACAGAAGCACAGTTCTTGAGGACAACAGGAGGGGCCCCATCAGGCCCATATGCCTTGTTTGTATGGAAGCCAGTAATGGCAGAAAATACATCAGCTGTAGAAATTTTAGCCTTATGGGTATGTCACAATGTTTTGTCACGGTGACACCCGACTACCTGCCCATACGTTATGCAATTGCAAGGTCAGTTATTTGCACATTTTTCAAGTTTCATGGGTGATTTTTGGTAGGCATATATGGGAGACCTTCCTCTACCCATCGTCAGGCGGGGATACTGCCTGGCCTCACCTGACCCCCCTCCCCCCCACACGCCATTTTCTCGGCAATTCACCTGTTAGTAGTGACCTCGCCAATAAAGACATGTCGTGCAACGGTCTCTCCAATTACGAAATTCACGGTGAAAGTGATTCCTGAAGTGGAGGACAAAGGAATAAACAAGCTAGAGGAAGAAATAAACAAAAGCGATGAGGTGGTAATGTCGTAAAGGAAGGTGCCATATGTTGATGTGTTTGGTGAGTGAACAAAGCTTATATCTCCTATATTATTGTGTGAAAGCCAATATATTCTTGTACTACATATAAATTCGTACCAAATAAATAAATAAATATGTAATTTAAAGTGGATTGAATTAGTTACCCCTTCCATAGTTCGTTTTCTTTGAAGCCAGATACCCTCATAAAGCATGGAAAGGTAAGTGTGACTCTCACCTGTAGCAACATTTATAAGCTCAGGAGGATGATTTCTCCATGAATTTTCGATGCTTTTCACCAAAAGCGAAGGTTTGAGCTCCCCCCCCTCAAAAAAAAAAAAAAAACTAAGTTGGTCGGGATTGGTTAGTGGCGGAAAGTCAGCCGGGATGTGACGGATTAATGTCAGCCTTGAGGAAGTCAAAGGGGAGAAGTGATGGAGGAACAGCACTGGAATCGTTTAAGGTGAAATTGGAGGAGAAAGTCTGAGCAACGAGATCTGCTTGATCAGTAGAAGAAGTAGCTACAGAGCCATCAGAGTAGAAAGAGGAGGGGGGGGGAGGATGATGAGGTAAAGTTGTTATGAAGGTTTTTGGCAAGGTGACAGAAGGTGTGGGAAGAATTCGAGTTGGAGAGTTGAGAGCATTTAATAGAGATGAAATTATTTTTAGCAGAGTGAAGAACAGACTTAGCACAATTTTGGGCAAAAACATAAAAAAGTTGAGATTTAGGGTTGGGTTGGCTCTGTTACCTTTTGTGGGCCTTCTCCTTGTTGTCAACAACATTAGAACAAGCGTGATTAAACCAAGGCTTTCTTGCATTAGTTAAAGGATATGAGAAAGGAATGTATGCTTCCATGCTTGAGAGAGTAAACTCTGTAATGCGCAAGGCACACTCAGATGGCTCCCGGCCACGGAAGCAATAATTATTCCAGGGAAAATCAAAGAATTACTGCCTGAGGGCTTCCCCATCAGCAGCTCCAAAGTGCCAAAACCGATGTTTCTTTGGAGGTTCCACAGGCCATACTGGAGCGATAGGACAGATTAAGTCATTAAGGTAATAAGGTTGTGATCGGAGGAGCCCAACGGAAAGGAAAGATTGACAGTGTAAGCAGAAGGATTATTTGTAAGGAAAAGGTCAAATATGTTCGAGCTCTCACGGGTAGGGTGCTGTACAAGCTGCTCCGGGTCATTATGGATAGAAAAGATGTAGGTTTGTTCATCAGGTGGATCAGGGAAAGGAGAGGAGAGCCAAAGGTGGTGGTGAACATTGAAATCTCCTATAATGGAGATTTCAGAGAAAGGAGAAACGGAGAGCATGTGTTCCATCATAGAAGTAAGATAGTCAAAGAACTTTCCATAGTTAGTAGAATTAGGGGATAAGTAAACAGCACAGATATATTTATTCAGAGAATGAGATGAAAGCCGAAGCCAGAGAGTAGAGAATTCAGAAGAATCAAGTTCAGGAACACGAGAGGAAGATAAGTCGTTGCGTACATATAAACAACAGCCACCTTTGGCTTTGAAATGAGTGTAGAGAAAATAGGAGGATACAGGAAAGGGTTTGGTATCAGTTGCCTCAGACAGCTGAGTCTCATTTAAGAAGAGAGGATGAGGCTTAGAGGAGGAAAGGTGGTGCTGAACAGAAAGTTAGATGAATGGTCATGAATGTTGCAGAAATGAAGAAGAAGTGAGTCAGACAGTGGTTCCAGGCAGCTCGTTGAGTCGTCACTGGGAGAAGTTCGGATGGTGGGGGCATTTTTGCCCCCCCTCCCCCAGGGACTCCGAGGCTTGGTTATTAGATGCCATATTTCTTGTTTAATTTTGAAAAGGAAGTGCAATATGTAATATGCATGTAGTTTGGTGTTAACAGAGAAACTTGCATTGGAGAGCATGCTGGCCTACTCTCTGTGTTATCAAAACACTGAAAAAGTTCAGCGAAGGGGGATGGTCAGGAACTAGTCTCGAGGGCTGATGAAACTTGAGCTCCAGCTCTCTCTGTCATCAGCTTTCCATCCACTGTGGGAGCACTGCCCTGGTCGACTGGTGCTTAAGTCTACTCCTCTCAAAGGACAATGGGGCAATTCAGATGTTAATACGAATTTTAAAGTTTAATTTTATATCAAAATGCAATCGCGAGATTTGCCAGAATTTTAAAAGGATGTCGACTGGTAATCCAAAGCAAAACGCAAATTAGAATGTTACAGTTGGAAAAATGCAACTGCAGCACACTAAGAGATGAAAAATATAAATCCCTTCTGCAAGAGCCATTCGAGGACGAAATCAAGGGTTACTTGAACCCTCCCAATCGAAAATGTAAATTACAGGAAGGGTGCCAAATTGTACAATCATCGGCGCAGCTTGAGTACTGAAGGCTCCCCAAAATGGGAGATGATGACAAAGAACGATTTACCATAATGCTAAATTAAAGTGGACTAAGCACACTGCCCTGAGGCACTCCAGTCTCATGGATAAATACTGTACATCCGATGTTTACATTACATGGCAACTTTACAAGGAAAAATGTCCCTCAAGAAGCTGTGAACAAAAGTAGGCAAATTATCTTAAATCATAACCGGAGAGCTTCATTAACATACCTTGCTGTCATGACATGTCATAGGCTTCACTGATGTCCAAGAACACCTCTACAATAAAAGCTCTATTAGCCAGCTCCATGGTGCTCTTTTTGTTGGTTGCTTTTTTTTTCTTTCTTGTTTCACTGCGGCAGGCACTTCAACTCTTCAGAATTAACCGATTCCTACCAAACTTGGACACAATGACCATCTTATGACCTAGTTGTGTCCGCAAAGTTTTGGCAACTGCTCGTTACCTAGCAATGGCCGAAAAAACGCTTTTTTCTTATTTTTCACTTTTTGAGCTGTATAACCATTATTAATGGGCGTAGAAAGCTCTTACTTCTTTAGGCGTAATTTTGAGGTCTATTCCCTATTGCAAGTGTGCCATCCATTTTTCCCGCTCTCTCCTCTAGTTGTCGAGTGGCAACCCTGCGAAGATTGGGCTCAACAGCCCTAGCAACCAGTGCTTGTTTGCACAAATGCTCCCCTGGTTCCCCAGCAGCTCAATGGAATTGAATGAAACTTTGCATGCTTATAGACTTTGACTAGTACTACAACTTTCTACTGAACACCTATGTGCAACATTGGCTAGGTCAGGGGTCAAAGTTCATCAAATGCAAAAATGGTGAAAATAGCCAAAATCAAGACTATGCTTGCATGAAATGCTAAGGCTGCGAAGATTACTAAGCTAAGGCCATGATTCTTGGGTGCACCGTTACACTGGAGTAGTTCCTTATAAAAATGACATTTGGTGTCGAAACTCACTTCCAGTCGCTCACAGCGCCACCTAGAATTTGTACCTCTGGTGTGCCATTCCATGAATTTCAAGTTCCCTAGCTCTACAATGGGTGGATGGAATCGAATGAAACTTTGCATACTTATAGACGTTAATGAGTACTACATGTGTGCTTCGTACATGCATGACCTTTATCTACCAGGTTAGGGGTCAAAGGTTATCAAGTGCAGAAAATAAGAACAGCGCTAAAATTACGACCATGCTTGCGCGAAATGCTAAGGCTCCGAAGATTATTAAGCCAGGGCCATGATTCTTGGAGTGAATGTGGCACTGGAGCAGCTCCAAATAGAAATAACGTTTAATGTCGAAACCCACTTCAGGTTGCTGGCAGCGCCACCGATGATTTGTACCTCGGGTGGACCAAAACTTGGTCCACTTAGAGCTGGCCATCGTCTCCTACCAGCTTGTTTATTTTTTTTTTTTTTACAAAAGTTGAACAGAGGATGGAAAACAATTTGAACAGAAAAATCACAAGATTACAGATGTTCTCCATTCATTAAAAGATTGGCCGGACTTGAACTGCTGTAGGTTGAATTTTGCATGGAAACTAATATGGGGAAACAAGTACCAATGAAAAGAAGTTTGGGGAATAAAGAAATTCTGACAGGCAGAAATTCTACAATATAGCAGTGTGTCAGTCATATCATGGGTGCTACCTGATGCCAGTGTAGCACATGGGAAGGCGTGGGGAAGTGGCACAATTAATGCAACTTCGTCTGAGCATTTGCCACAAAAGTACCTGGAAAATAATGCTATACAGTAACCCAAGTTTCTTTGAGATAGTGATCTAACATGAGAGGCCCAACTGAAGGGTATTGTTAAGCGAAACCCCGAGAATTTTAGTACTTTCAGGCACTGGAATATCGGATGCACTGGAAGTAATATAGGAACCAGGCAATATATGTCTACTTGTATTAGTAAATTAGATATATTTGGTTTTCCAAGTATTTAATTACACAGTGTTATTTTTCCCCATTCAGTGATCTTAGTTAAGCCTCTGTTTATTGAGACTGCACTGCGCACTGCTGAGTTGGGGGTTGGAGATATCACACTTTGTGAACGAACGGTTAAGTGTAAAGCACCTGTGAATCGTCGAGTCATCTGCATATCAATGAATGGGATTATCGGTGGCAGACAAGAAATTATTTACAGCATAAGAATGAGCAAAAGGGTTAGAACCAGGAATGATCCTTGTCGGAAGCCTGCGTTAATTGGGCGGAAAATGGAAAATACATCATCTACCTTTACTCTTATCTCTGTTGCTGAGATATGAGATCACTGGAACAAGAGATGATAGACCGCAGCAAGGGAGTTTGGATAACAGGAAACGGTTCCACACTTTGTGAAAAGCTTTTGAATCATGTAGGGCTGCTGCTAAAACCATGCTGTCTGTTGCTAATTATGTTTTGGATTCCACATGTTTAACCGTGGTCTTATCAATGACAGTCTCAAATAATTTATGCAGGGAAGGTATCATAGCTATTTGTCTGTAATCAGGGGATCGGGAGAATTTCTTTCCTTTGAAATTGGGTGAATGCTGGCTACTTTCTAAGAATTAGGGTATGAAAAATTACGTATGAGTAGTCTGAATAATATAGTAAGAACAGGAGGAAGTTCTGGGGAACACCGTTTTCTAAACCATTAGAGGAATTCCATCTGGACCTGGAGCTTTGATGGTTGGTAAATTGTCAGGGATATGTTTTATGTGTCTGTTCTGTATCTTTAGCGGGAAAATTTCGGAAGAGTCAAACTCTATTACAGGGACGTTCTGGCAGACTTTCTGTAGGGTAGAATTTCTGACAACGTTCTGACAAGAATGTCTGCTTTTCCACGAGGGTTATTAACAGTGTTTCTTTCTGAAGATCGTATTGGGAGAATGGGTGATAACTTGTTCAAGTTACTACTGAAAGAACTGAGAGTTGAAATAAAATATTCTATTGTCATTAGAATTATTTAATAGTCTAGATGCTGGAAGCTTGATTTATTACTACTTTTGCGTGGTTTCTAGCAATTTTAAAATTGACTGAGGGATTCGGTAGTTTGTTTTTACTTCAAGAAACAGTTATAATGCTAAAGGCTTTCGGGTCGTTGCTCTGGCATAATTGTAGTCGAACCATTTTGGAGAGTCCGAACTTTTAGTAAACTGTTGACAGAGTATAAACATATCCATATCAACTTGTATTGTCGTTAATGTGGGACCGGGTAGAAATGATGTCAGTGGCAAAGAAGAACTGCCATTGAATATCAGCTAGATTATTTCTACATCCGTTCAAGTCTGCCATATCAGTGTGCCATTTGGTCGCCCTGAGTGGTTAAGAATGAGGAGGTCTGGGGCAGCCGATGAATGAGGGTTTAATGAGTTTATGGTTGGAGGATCCAAGTGGTGACAGTACCTCTATCCCGTACTGATCAAGGCTATTTGCCAGCATGAGACCCCAGAGATAAACACTATTGTCAGAATTATCTGGTATTCTGATTGGTTGTTTTACCAGTTGCATGAAATTGAGCGATTCTGCAGAAAGTTCATACTCTCGACCTCTGTTGTCAGTCCTAGTAGAATGCAATAACCATTCTACATTATGGACATTGAAGTCACCAAACACTGTAATTTTAGTTGTAAGGGTGAGGTTAACGGTGCTCAACTATGTGATTATGGAGTCAAATATACACAGTTCTGGTGAGGTGTTGGTGGAGCCATAAACTATCCACATATATCTGGTTCTATTAAGGTAATCTAGTCTGAACAGTGAGTAATTAAAATTGCCATAGGTGAAGTTGATGATAGTGTCATATGCATATACATATATAATATAAGAGCAAGTGACACACGTGTTAAGAAAGTTAATGACGGCATGTTAGCCTGGAAAACTGAATGTGGGTAAGTCAGTTGAAGGAAAGAATGAGTTTCTGTGAGGAATAGAGCTATAGGGGATACAGATTCAAGGAAGAAGTGGACTGAATTCAAATTGGTGCAAAGACAACGGAGGTATGTAAAATACAAGGCCGATACTCACTTCTCTGCTGGCGAGCATGATTTGTGTTTGCAATAACCGCTGCCGTCACAGTCGCTCGATGACGCTCAGGAGAGCCCTGTTCCATCGGCCCTACACTGCCAGTTGTAGCAATCTGAGTTCCGCAGTGTCTGCTCTTAATACTGCAGCAGTCATTTTTATGTGAAAGATGGAACAGAAGGTGTGATGTACATTTAGTGTGGTGTGGACAATTGGAGACATGTTTTTGATAGTATTCTGGCCTACTCACTGTGCTAATGAAAACACTGAAAATGTTCAGCAGAGGGAGATTGTCAGGAATAGGTTATGAGGGCATGTGAAACGGGAGCTCCAACTTTCCCTGTCACCAGCTTGTCATCCACCTCAAGAGTACCGCCCTGTTCGACTTGTGCTACAGTCTACCCCCTGCGGTAAATGCCTGTGAAATACAGTTACTCAAATTCATTAGATTATTCAATGAATTCCTGTATATGTGGAAGTCACGCTGTAGCTCATTTAACAAATTTATCGACCCTAAAACAAAAAGGAGACAATTATCAACTATTCGTCCCATGACCTTACATGCACAGGAAGTAAAGTCAAGAGGACGAAATGAAGTGGGATTCAGAAGACGACTAGCCTATTTGGGTATCCATTTAGCGTGCACAAAGTGCCATGAGTTTGGAAACGTTCAGGACATCCAAAGCTCATTGTATAACGCTAACACCTTAATCAGGTCGTTTTGCTTTAGGTGCTGGATCATACTGTGTCTGGGAGGTGCTAAATCAGGACTGGTGTCTATATAGGATTTAAGGGTTGTACGGGGAATCTACGTCTCTTCTCTGGTAAAGTCAATTAATATTGTAGCTCAGAGGTGCGTATATTATCCGAAAAATGAGGTTCTTAATTGGCCAAGTTGCTGACATGAAAAAAAGCTCTTCGTGAGAGTGTTAACTTCGTCCTCAGGATCTTCATAGATGATTTCATTCACCTGCAGGGTGGTAACAGGGATGCCGAGGCTGTTATTATTCATTATTTTAGTAGCTGATCAGGCTTTTGTAACAGGAGAAAAAGATATTGTTTGGGACACGAAGCACACAAGGATATACACTTTTCCATTCTAACTCTTCTCCTTGCTATGTCTGATTGCAAGCAATATATATTTTTCAAACTAATGGTAAAAAATCCTGTATCTCATGCTGCATTTCCTCAGTGAAATGCCAGCAATCCACCAGTGAGCTCTGTGCTTTGAATGAATTGGAGTAGTAATGGGAATAACAACTTCAGCTGTGTATGAAATGAAAGAAGTTAAATTCTGGATTTTTACGTCTATGATCTCCCTGGATATAATCTAAATTGGAGATCCTTGAGACGGATCGCTAATCTGTTTTCTTAAAGCAAAATTTAGGTACATGCAAGTTCGAAAAAAACGTTGCATGAGTAAGAAAGACAGATGGGTAAATGATTACTTCCCAAGGAGTTGTAATAGGGTTTCCAGGAATAATTTTGCTGTACATTTATGGAGCCCAGGTGAGAGTCTATGGCTGAAAAATTACTAGAACGATCTTCTGTGCGAGTCGCTATATTGCAGAAGAATGAGGATGGACTGTTGTATCAGGTCGACTCCTTGCTTCCCACGACCATCAGTCCCCTAGTTACACCAATTATAGTGTTGGGTATTAAAATCACCCAAATCAAAATTACTGCCAAGAAGCTTATTAAGGAGCGAATATAAAGCACCGATATCAAAAGGGCCATTTGAGAAAACAGTAGACGGAGCAAATAGACAGATGCGTGTTATTAAATTTTACTCCTCACGCGACTGCATCCTGAGAAGACTTTAGAACCACTTTTGTTTGTGGATGTGATATGTGTGTATACCATCATAATTATCTTCTATATGAATGGTTGTATTTGATCTGTAGATGGTCAGGATGATCCTCCAAACACGTCTCCAAGAAACAAATAACGTCTGGCCTGGATAACGATAACAATATTGCCACATTGTGCAGTTTTTTCTCAAAACCCCTTTAGTAGGTCATTGTAAACCTGTGAACCTGTGAATGTGCCTTCTTTTATGTCGCCTGCACACAGGACAGTGACCATCATGAAACCTATCCTGTCGTTTGCAAGGGGAAGCCTTTACTGCATCATTAATAATGAGGCTCCCAGGCTTCCCTGAGGAAGATCTACTTCTTCTCTTCCTCTTTGCCACATGAGCAGGTAAGACACGAGGGTATAACCTAGCGGGAGTTTTACTTTATCACACTTGTCAGGTTTAAGTTTAGGATTGGTAGAAATGGAAACAACAACTTTAACTTAAGAAGTAGCTGCAGAGATGTCAGTTCATGAATTACTCGTAGAAAGCACAGAGGGAGTAGACACAGAAGTACAGCGAGTGGCAAGTGTGTTGAGGACAGGGTCATTTTTCATCATTGAGGGCGAACGTCACAGGACAAGACACAACTGCATATGCATAAGAGACATTTGATTTGGGAGTATCATGCAACTCCCTCATCTTTTTCCTAGCATTACAGTAGGAAATACCCTCCATTACCTTCAGTGTAGACCTCTTACTCCTTTTTCCACTTAGGCAATCCTTTGAGGAAGTGATGTGAGCTACCTTGCAGTTAATTGTCTTCCCACACAATGATTAATTCAATAAGACCTGTTATTATTCTCAAAGAGTTGACACCTGGAACCGAGAAGTGGGTTTTACATTAATAATTTCAAATCTAACTTTGACATGAGCAGGAAGAGAAACTTTGCATGAATTGAGGATGACAGTTGGAGTCTTCTTCCTCATATTATCAACTTGGCATCTTGTACCTTTCCTTCTTGCTGGAAGTTTGCTCTCATTTAGCCAGTCCCAAAGAAGGGTGACCATTCCCAACCCTCTAACTATCGTCCAATTGCTTTAACATCCTGTGTCTCAAAAGATTTTGAATCAGTTCTTAACAGAAAAATTT
>JAGKTI010002207.1:50379-70030 GCA_018397915.1 Birgus latro | reverse complement strand
GTGTGTGTGTGTGTGTGTGTGTGTGTGTGTGTGTGTGATTATACATTGGTGTCATGGTTAAGTGTGTGTGTGTGTGTGTGTGTGTGTG
This sequence comes from Birgus latro, assembly GCA_018397915.1. Lineage (NCBI taxonomy): Eukaryota > Metazoa > Arthropoda > Malacostraca > Decapoda > Coenobitidae > Birgus > Birgus latro. The sequence goes on along the minus strand of JAGKTI010002207.1, from coordinate 69,942 downwards.
TGTGTGTGTGTGTGTGTGTGTGTGTGTGTGTGTGTGTGTTTTAGAATTAGAAAGACAGTAAAATAAATTGTATAACATAAATTTTATTCTAAGCACCATAAGTTTTTTCTTTTCTTTTTTTTAGTTTCACCCACTTGCGCCCAGCGTCCTTAATATAGGACGGAAGTGGACATTTTCAAAATTTAAGGAAGAAGGGAACCCCGGGGTAGGGACCTATGAGCTTTGCGACCATGAGCCGATAGGCGGAGGGCGGTATGCTTAGTGCCCTTCCAGCAAAATCCCTCGCACAAGAACTCTGGGAGGTAATAGGTTAATCTCTTTAATCCTTTTATTTTTTAGCTTAATTTGGCAACCTTCAAACCACTTTTTTTTTTCAATTTTGGAGGAATATCCAGCGGCGACACGATTAATGAAGGCTATATCTAAACAACAAAAGGCTATATCTAGACGACAAAAAGTCGTCTGAAGGTGGCAAGAATAAGCTGGGGAAAAAAAAAATATCAGCTTGAAGGGGCTAATTTGTGTGAAGTTAGATAAAATCGTATGGTTGCAGAAAGAATATGGGTGACGTATTCTGGCTGAAAGGGTGAATGACCTTCATGTAGTCAATAGTCGTTAATCTAAGTCGCCTTCTTCTAGGCGCAGAGGATTAAGTGTCGCTGCAAAGAGGGAGATGGGGAGGGGAGGTGGAAGGTAGAGATGGGGTAGTAAGAGGTTCCTGAATTATAGAGGTGGAAGGTCGGGGAGATGGGGTAGTGAGAGGTTCCTGAATTATAGAGGTGGAAAGTAGGGGAGATGGAGTAGTGAGAGGTTCCTGTATTATAGCCATGGGACCTTGCACTAATAGTCACTCTCATTCACTCACTCACTCACACGTCCCCTCATCTACACTCGACTCACTCGCCCACTCACCCTTCTGCAACACTCACTCACTCACTTACTCACATGTCCCTTCAGGTACACCCATTTTACTCACTAATTCACTCCCACCTTCCCCTCCGCTACACATACTCACTCACACGTCCTCTCAGCTACACTCCCAGCTGACTCACTCACACATTCACTCGTCTCCTCTGCGTTTAGCTCACTCACTCACTCAGCTATACTAAACACACTCACTGGAATTGTCTGATAACAAATAGATCAGAATGGAGTAAATGGGAGATTCCCTGATCTTGTAGTGGACTGTCTCGGTATGATGATATATACATACATAAATATTCGTCAACTCTGGTGCAAGTCATATGATGTCCACTGTAAATTATATTCATGACACTGGCAATGGTTCAAGGCCGTCGCAAAAATACGCCATAGTTTGAGTAACCTAACTGCATCACTTTACTGCGCATAACCATACGTTGTCGAGTTAGGGGGGTAGCAATGACCAAAGCAATGCCTGTATTTCTGTCTCCACTACTATCATACGTCTTGTATTGCCCATTAACATTTAATTCTCCTAGGGGTGATGTAATGTTCGCTGGTATTGCTTGCTGGAGGGAGTCGACTAAACATTTCCTCTGGTAACCTTAACCCAACGTCAATTCAATCAAAACTTAAGACTCAGGTATAACTATCACAGCTCTTAGGTCTCTTCTACAAATCACCTTTGTATGTATAATACTACTGACTATTTTCAAAAGCAATATTTCTGACTGTAATTACATACTCAATCTCTGTCACTGGCTGAATTACAGAACATTACCTGATGGCTAAGGCAGATAACCTATGTGCTTTTAAGCTCTACTTGTTCTGTTATGACAGCTTTATGACACTCATTCAGTATCAAATTTCTATATAGTAACTAATTTAGTTTTTTGTAATTCAGTAAAGATTGTTTTAGCCAGTGCTGAACTGAGGGAAAAGTCATATCTATGGAACTTTGTTTATGGGTAAAATTTCAGCAAGTTATGGGAAGGAAAACAAGAAAAATGAACTGAAAGTACAAATGCAGCGTTAGGCAATCGCATCCCTCTGTGCACGCAGGGATAGAAGTAAAGTTCATGGTTAATTTCAGACACCTGTGTTCTAGGAAACCAGTGCAAGAGGGAGGGGAGGAATGTGGACAGGTATGGTAAACGAGGTATGGAAGCTGCAAGAGATCGAGTTGGCAGAATGAATTTTGTGCGGAGTGTATGATCAGGGTTTGGCTCCCCTTTTTAACTTGACGGTCGTCGGACTGACCGCCAGGTGGAGCCAGGATTCCGGGGAGTTTGAATGGTTAATGAATCCCCATTCAACTGGGCAACCTTTAATTAGTGTTTCATTCTATCAGACTCTTTCTGACTCTGAATCCTCCTTCACCTCACCATATGGTGGAAAAGAGGTGTGGATGATGATAATGATATCACGGTTGCAAGAATGGTATAAAGAAAAGACAGTACGATATTGACGGGGATGAGGAACCACTGAGCTCTAGAGTATGGACTATGGAGTGGCTTTCTTATGTGTAGCACCACGTACTTTGTGTAACCGACGCCAGGGGCCCAGGGAGGAGCTGATGTTGTTTATCTACACCAGCCAGTGAATTTGGAAAATATAGTGTCATGGCCCACTGCTTAGCTTATGTAAGCAACAGCCAAACGGAAACAGCAAGCTAAGAACAGTGAATCCAATTGCATTACCGCTGTGGAGGCGACGAGTGGAGGGGTTTCAATATGGCGGCCAAGGCTTCACTCTCGCTGCGGAGATCGCCACTCCATATTAAAAGGCTTATTTTGGCGAGGTCAGTGGGATCGGATTGGGATCAAGGAGGATTACTGATCCAGAAGGGTCACACCAAAACAGTCCAGCGGTCTCGGATCGGCCCCACCTGATTGTAAACAAAACGATGGCATTTGAAAGCTCAAACGGATGGCTTGGTAACCAGTAACCTGCTGTCATTTTCAGCAATATGGTCCCATTACTGATGAAACCAGACACAGCTGAGCCCCTTATACCCACCTTAGTAACTGGCAGCATCATTTTATCAGTATATTATTTAAAAAACAAGTAAATACGGCACTTACAGTATAGGAGCTGACGCTATATTTGATTTGGTGTGACGTCAGGATCTCCCAGCTCAGTCCACCTCGGGGAAGTGGATTGCCTCAGATCGATCCGGGACCATCTTTCACTTCGATCCAGGATTGTGCCTCGCCAAAACAGGATCAGCTGTCGGAATCGACTTTATCTCGATCCGGGATCGATACGGAATTAAACTATTTTCGCCAAAACGTGCCTATAGAGATCAGTGTGAGGAACCCATAGACTGGGATGTGCCATGATGGTAATGATGATGATGATGGACTACAGTTGCGACATGTAGTTGATCGCAAATTTATGCATCTCGACCCATGTACGGGAGTAGAAACAGTTTTTGTGGTGTACAAAATGTAAGACATAATGGAAATATGGCTCTTCCTGTTATATTTTTTTATACCATAATTATAAGCAGTCACTCATCGTTTCAATCCTCTTGCCGCTATATTTAGTCCTACTATAATTATTAATTTTCTCTTAATGAGGTAAAATAGAAAATGGTTAAATAACTGTAACTAAATATATGTAATTAAAATTTTTATATCATTTTTCTACTCTATCAGTAAAGCAAAGGCACATTTTCAAAAAACCTGACTTGCACTATAATTTTTCTCTTCATTATGTATTGGTCAATGTTTATACAGACTCCTGTATATTGCATAAGGCTTTGTATTCGTCCAAAAGTTTTTTAGTTTGGCAATACTGCGTAAATGGGTTGGCATCACTTGGTGTAAACAACATGAGCGGGGAAGGAGGAATTTTCATGTGAATTATGTGTTTTGCGTGTTAAAATGGAAGACTCTGTAATTGTGGCCGAGAGTAAGGTGAATGAACTCCTTACTGATATCTTGGTAAGTTGATGATTGTGTGGCGAGATGCGTAGTCTTGTCAAGTAGCTAATTCAAGGGCGTCTGTTCTTGTTCTTCCACAGAGGAAGTGTGTTCTGTACTAAGCTGGTGCTGTTGAGTAAATAGTGATCACAACTGATAGGCAAAATTTAGGTGTTAGAGATGTTCGGGCTCACCAGCGTTTGATAATGCACTAACAGTGCCAAAATTACCATTTCCTTCTTGAAAGTCGTGGTGAGACATTGACTACCGGTAGAATTTAATGCTAGTCAAGAACTGTTAATTTTTTGAAAGGATATAGAGCTACATTACTGTCTTACTCTGCCACTGAGTTTTATTAAATAAGTTGCAAAAGGGCAAACATAATCTTTAATGAGACATAGGCCCATCTTCAAAAATAAGGTTGGGTTATGAAAATTTAGGTTAGGTTTGGATAAATAGGCACAGGTAAGGTACGTTTATTTAACTGAAAGTGGCATTCTTAGTTGGTGTTCATCTGTCTTCACACACCACAAGATGAGGTCCATCTGTCTTTGGTGTCACTAGGGATTGTAATAAAGCATTTCTTTTTTTTTCACTGTGGTACTTTTAGAATAATTAAAAAGCATTTAAACTTGGAAATATACGCAGAGAATCCCATGAAGTGTTAAGGTAAATGAAAATCCATCCAGCCATCCATCATTAAATCCTATGTCGCCCCATGAGGAGCGAAGGAGCCCGGGGCTAGGCAGGTTGGCCCTGACATTTAAGATGAAAGTGAAGGGGAAAAAAATGCAAAATAAGGTAGTCTGAGGTCTCCTTAAAGTAAATTAAGTAAAATAACTACTTTATGGCGGCATCTTTACAGTACGGTATTACGGTAAGTGCTGGCAGGGTTGGCACCAATGTGGGTGACTTGGTTTGGCCCACTAGGGTTTTTTTTTTTCGATAAAACCCACTTGAAAAATATACTATTTTGCCCACTTTTTTTTTTTTTTTCAAACTAGTGTGTTTAATCACGTTAATTCAGTGTAATATGAGCATCTGTGCTATAAATGAATGTAAATTGGATAACTGTGTTTAAGGTTGGGGAAAACAAATCTTAATACTGTAGTTTGAATTAAAGGTAAATTTCTTCAAGCAATGGCTCTAATGAATGAGGGTGAGATGTGAAAGATTCCGGTGTTGTTGTTTGCTGAGGATACAGTATTGTTGAGTGAAGATGAATGGGAGTTGCAAGGTTTGGTGAATGAATTTGGGACAGTGTGTAAGAAAAGGAATCTGAAAGTCAGTGTAAACAAGAGTAAAGTTATGGTGTTTGAGAGGAGTGAAGTCATAGAATGCACAGTGAGGTTGGATGGTGAGGATATGGAGAATGTGAGTGCATTCAAGTACTTGGGTAGTGTGATGAGTAAGGATGGAAGTTTAGGGGATGACATACTTGAAAGGGTACAGCAGGGAAGGAAGGTTGTTAGTTCACTGAGAGTGGTGATGAGAAATAGGGAGGTGAGTATGGAAGTCAAGAAGTCACTGCACGATAGTATCGTGATCCCTACCCTGATGTATGGAAGCGAGGCATGGACCTTGCTAGAGGGTAACAAGTCAAGAGTGAGAGCAGTGGAAATGAGTTACTTGAGAGGAGCATGTGGAGTGACATGGAGGGACAGGTTGATGAATGAAGACGTGAAGGAATGTTGTGGGGTGGATGTGGATGTGGTTGAGAAGGTTAGGAGAAATACACTGAGGTGGTTTGGACATGTGGAGAGAATGGAGAAGGAAAGACTGACTAAGAGGGTGTATGCAGGTGGGGTGGGGGGAGGGAGAGGGAGGGGAAGACCGAGGATGAGGTGGAGGGATGGAGTTGAGAGGTATATGAGGGAGGGGGAAGTGAGCTAGGGGGAGGGTAGGCAAATGGTGGGTAACAGAGCGACTCGGAGGCGTTTTGTCTGCGGCCACCCTTTGCGGGATTAGGGCATCTGGCTATAGATTGATAGATAGATAGAATTATCCTGTGAACGTAAACTTTATATCCAGCATTAGCTAATTTTGTAATCGTTTAGGATTACCAGTAGGTTTGTTTTTGATAGATATTGTTCTTGCTTAGTAAAGATTTAGGTAAATGTTATATAATCAGTAGGCTACTGTACTTAAGTTAGGTCAGGCCTATGCCAGGTTAGGGTGTCTCATATTACCATATCTCAGGCATCCAAAGAAATTTATTAGCTGCTGGTATAAACATTGCTACTTTTTTAATACAGGTCTATTTGGTAGACTTAGATTTGTTACTCCAAGGCTATTATTACTGTTAAGATGATGTGTCCATTCACTTGTGGAAGTGATTCTTCACTTGTAAGAAGAATGGAAGATGTAAATGTAAAATTACCAAAGAAAGTTGTAGCAGCAAAGGAAATGAGTCCTTCTCCTACAACTGTGTAGTGTGCACTGATCTGTGTCAACTCATAAGGTGTGCTCTCATGCTGAAACATGTTTTACAGTGCAGCAAGCAGCCCAGGGGTAACAAACAAGTCAAAACATGATCATCTCTCTCATTCAACTCATTGTGTAGTAGTAGTAGTAGTTGTTCCCTAGGCAGTCTTGCCGAACAGCCCCGAGTCTCTAAGGAAGGCCATGGCGAGATCGGGCTTTCCCACAGAGCTCTCAAGGAGTGTATGTTGTGTTGTTGGCGTAGGTGATTGTGTGCAATGCAGTCTTCCATGATGTGCTTAATAGTATGGGGTGCTGTGTTACATCCTGGACAGGCATCAGCGACGGAGTCATCCAGCCTCTTCTGATAACTCAAGAGGGCTGGATGATGCCCACATATCAGCCTGCCCCGGTGGACCCAGTCCTCACTGGAGAGATAGCGTTCAGAAGGATGGATATCAGGAGGCCATGCATGCAGCTGTGTGTTGTCTTTGAGTGACTGAATGGAACGGCGAGTGATTTGAGTATGAATATCCTTCTGGAAGCTGGTCTGAGGCGGGCACGTGGGATGAGATGATAGTATTTGTGTATGATATCGTGTGCTGGGTGTTGTTTTGATGTTCCTTGGTGTGTGTGTGGGTGTGCTGCCATGTAGTGTAGTGGATGTTGTGGGTTTGTGGAGGCTTCAGTGAGAATTTGGGTGCCTCTCATGTCTAGATGATCCTTGACTTTGATGTCTTTGGTTTCTTGGTGTAGGTGGTCTGTAGGTGTAGTAGTTGTGCAGCCTGTGATTATTTTTAAGGCCTTGTATGGTCTGAAGAGTGTTGTAGTATGTTTTAGTGAGGTTAGGAGCCCAAGCAGGGTTTGCATAATTCATCACTGAATGTATATTTTGTTTGTATACTGTGGTGGTGGTTTCTTTGTTGTGTCCAAATGTTGTATGGGCAAGTGACTTCAAGGCATTGAGTCTAGGTGTTATTTTATTTTTGATGTTAGTGATGTGTTGTTTAAATGACATTGATGTATGTTACACCAAGGTTTTTGTGTGTGTGTGTGTGTGTGTGTGTGTGTGTGTGTGTGGTAGGGGATTGTTGTCTATGGTGAGGTGTGGAATGTGACTGTGTTTTGCTGTCCAGTTTGTGAGAAGGGTCACTGTAGATTTGGCTGGGGCTATTTTGAGTCTGTTTGTGGTGAACCATTCATGTAGTGTGTTGAGGTAAAGTTGGAGGATTTGTGTGGCTATGTTTGCATTTTGGTGTGTGCTTGTAAGTGTTATGTTGTCTGCATAGGAAGCTATGGGTATTTGTTGTGTGTGGGGTGTGGGTATGTCATGCATGTATAGGTTGAAGAGTGTAGGAGACAAGACAGATCTTTGGGGGACACCATTTGTGAAGTTTCTGATGTTCGAGGACTGACCAGCAAAAGTTACATGTGCATATCTCTCTGCTAAGTAGTTTGCTAGCCATCTTTTTGTGTTATTGTGCATGTTTGTGTTGAATATTTTGTTTGTGAGGTTGTGGCGGGGGATGGAATCAAAAGCTTTACTGATGTCTAGTGTGACATGGAGTGTTCTATGTGGTATCCTAGCTGAATTCATGCCATCAAAAACTCTCGGTGTGAAGTCTGTAAGAAGAGTGTTTGTGGAGTGTAGTGGCCTAAAACCATGTTGTGATGGGGCTAGGGGGGTGTAAGGTGTAACTAGTTGTAGTACCAGTCTTTCAGTGACTTTGGAGGGGGTGCAGAGGAGTGTAATGGGGCAGGGTTATCAACCACCCATAGAGGCAGTATAGGTGTGAGGCCAATGCAGTATGGCCATGCCTCATTTGTGTAAAAACAACAGCTGAACTGCTCACAGGAAGCACTCACTGGGTAGCCCAGAATGCAACACAGCCCAGGGCTTGGAGTAAGGGAAATGTGGGATTTGAAGTGGCAAATGCTTGTAATGAAATGCTTGAAAACTAATAAAGCAAATCTGAGCCCAGTTTCTGAGAGAAAGAAATCTGAAAAACTGAAAATTTGAGCCAGGCTTTGAGATAGCTAAAGGGATTAGGCTATTAATAATGAGGTTAACAGAATAAGGAAATTTGAAATCAAAGCCGTGTTTTATGTAATACTGTACTGTACTGTACATTCGCATGATTTATAAGTACAATAATGGAGGAGGGGGGGGGGAAAAAATCCTTTCTCCTTTTTTATGTACTTACACGATACTGAATGTGGTACTGTATACAGGTACACGGTATACTGAATGTACTGGTATTCTCCAGATTTTAAGTTGCTTATTTATATCATTTCAGAAAGTAGATCCACTTCAAGAAGCACTGGTGAATCTGTTAGTAGTTCCTAAAACAGAAAAAGAAGCAGCACAGTTGACTACAGTGTGTAATGACCTCCAGCGTGTCATCTCAGAGGCCTGCACAGAGGCAACAGCTTCTGCAAACACCAGCCAAGATGGACAGAAGGAGGCCAATAAGTAATATCTTAACCCATTGAAACTTGGGAAAACTTTTGTTATTTTATTCTTGCTATCTCATGCCTGTTCTATATGGCCTTGGATAGACTTTGCAACTGGAGAAGTTAGATAATGCCATAATGTCACTTGGACTGAAGGGGTAGAAAATAATGGTACCTTACCTATACAAAACTAAACCGGAATGTAATTTAACAGTGTTCATGACATTATTCTGTCAAAGTATGTTCAAGAATAGACAGACTGAATTTCTGTATGAACTTAGCATAGCTGAAGTTTTATTTACTGATATATACAGTATATAATTACCTGGAAGAGGTACTGTACTGTACATATAATGCCATGGGTGAACAGAAATCTTACATTCTTAGCTTTAAATTGTTATCTTGTTTGATGAAGAGCATTCATCTTGTGTTCTGATAGATGTAGTTGTGGATTAAAACTTTGTAAATGTTATGTTCCACCAAAAGCTGTATCTTGCAGTAAAATTACAGTAATAAGCTGTAAATCACAATTGAACATACTGTATCATTTATTCTCCTTAAATTCAACCACCACTAACAGTCCATATTTTTCTTTATTTTTTTTAAAGAGAGAGAGAAAGTGCATGAAAAAAATCATGGTTAATCCAGTTTGCATTTGCTAGTACTGTATAACTTTCCAGGCCGTCAGGAAATGAGATGGTATTACGTATACAAGAGGCAGGTGTGGTTACCATTGTGTCAATCTTGGCACGACAAAACAATCCCTTCCGGGCCAAGTTTGTGGCTTCAGCCCTTATCCACCTCTCTACCACGAATACAGTTTCTCCCAAGTAAGTCCTGAGTATGGTAATTTATCTAGTGTTGTGCTTTAAATCATTGTCTCTCATTAGTACAGTAGGCTGCTCTATTTTTGCTGCTGTGGATCTAGAGGTATTACTAGAGAGCTGGTGCAGAACAAAGCACAGTAGAGGAGTGCTGTCAGGTGGACCAGTCTCACCTATACTGATGGGAACAGATGAAAAACTGAGAATGATGATGATGATAGATGCACTTACTGTACATACTGGTATATTATTCATGATAATGATCAGTGTTGTAAAACATTATTTCAGTGAAGGAGTTAATGGTACAATGATTCAATTTGTGCCTTTGTTGCTGTTTTGTTTGGTGTTACTTTTACAGTAGGAAGTGTTCATGCCAAATTTTTTTCTCTCTCTCTCTCTCCCCTAATACATACCAGACCACCTGGCTGAGTATAATACCATAATAACTGGACTTCTGGTCCAGTACAGAAATGTCAGACCCAACAGATTTTCACGTGGTAATCTGTTCTGGCTTTAATGGTAGTTCACATGCACACAGCACCTTACAACAGGAACCTTTTTAATCAGTGTTTGATTGAAACTAGATTTTTTTCTCTCTTTTTAATACATTATTCAACATTGATTTTAGCTATGGCAAATTTTATGTAATGAATGTTGAAAACATTATTCCAGAGTAATTGTATTCAGGGTAGTATTATAATATACTGTTGACCTGATTTGTGTATTTTATCACTTTATCAATTTTGTATTTCAGAGTAGTGTGTATGTGCCTGCTTGCTGAAGAAAATCTTGTTCCTGACCATGAAATTTTTTGGGTAACTGCTTTTAGTATCATCAAAAAAATTGTAACAGGAGTAGACTACAAGGGTGTTCGAGAAATAATGAAGGTATGAGTTGAGGCTTTAACCTCTCTGTTGTAGAACCATGCTACTCACAGACATTCAGAAATCTCTGAACCAGACTTAGAAATTCATGTACAGTACTCAGAATTGTGACTCGCTTCTTTTCATGGATGGACTTTATGTTGGTGTTTGTGATTGATATTCATTTTTTTCCTCGACGGTATCACGGTACTTGGCATAGTTTTTACATGAGGCATTCATAACTTCTGTAACCATAAATGTACTGTCAGTAATAGTTTAATTGTACTTGTATATATACAGTATGTACTAGATAGTATATCTGATTACCGGCATTAACAATAGGTTTAATGATGTCATACCATAAAGCACTCTTATCTGTGTGGGATTTGAACCCACCTTACCATTACAGGTCAAACAATATGTGGCTGTCACATAATTATTATGCTTTCCCCCCCCCATCAAGTCCAATAGGAAAAACATCATAATTACGTGACAGCCATACATCTTTTGACTTGCAGTAGCGAGGTGGGTTCCAGCCCCACACAGATGAGAAACAATGTTATTCAGTAGCTAAGCAGTTAGCATTTTTAGGGCACCCCTAAAAATATAATTTTCCCATGGTTGTTCACCTTAGGAGGCTAGTGCATTAAAAATACCTGGACATGGTCTCCCCTCAATTAAATTTCAATTCCTCATTCCATCCTAAATCTTTGTTTCTTTGAGGCAGGAGATGTTCTAAACCCTGCCTTGTTTGATTCTGAAAGCATATTACCAGGTTATTCAATAGCTTACATATTAAAATGTGCATAGTGTATGCTTGAAATGTGTATATGGTATTGCAGATATGCCTGGACCGAGCCCGACTACTGCCAACCAATCTTCGCCGCTCACAGCTTCCTTTAGCAGATGCCCTGTGTGATGTTATGAGTCTCATCTTTGACCTCAATGCCTCCCTTTTGCCTGGCTACTTTATTGTCAATGAGCTCCTCAAGCTGTATCCTGAATATAAGCACTGGCCACACTGGGTGGGTATGGGTGTTGTGTCTCCTCTTGTGTGTAGCAGGAGCAAATATTTAATGCAGACATTCTCACATAACAGAGATACCTTGGGAGTCTAGGATTAAAGTTTAGCCCATATAACTAGTGTCTAATAACCACAAATTTTACTGCTTATACGTAGCTTTGGTACTGTATACTGTATATCCATCAGTGCCTGGTACCGGTAAGTCACCAGTATAGCAGAACAAATAAGAGTATTGGAGCAATATCATATACAGTTCTGCATTGCTGACATCAAGCAGTTATTTTTTCCACTTCAGATTTCCTTTATCCTGCCTGTACTCTTAGTAGGTGTTATTTGTCCGAATGAGAGCGAGGACAACTTAAGCTGCAGTTCATCTAAGAGTGTTAAGAAATGTTCAGCTTGGGCTATAAAAAAGTATCCCTCACCTTTTGGGGAGATCTCTGTATGCTACTATAGTACAGGTTAGAGTGTAAAAAAGTATCCCCCACCATTTGGGGAGATCTATGTAGGCTGCTATAATACAGACTGGAGTGTAAAAAGTAACCCTCACCATTTGGGGAGATCTCAGTATGCCGCTACAGTAAAACCTTGATATAATGGACTTCAGTAGACCGGAATTCGCTTTTATTGGACTCGAGGATCTACCGGACTAAACTCCTATATATCGGAAAAAGTCCGATATATCCGAGTTGGAGGAAGTTCAGGGAGCTGTTGCCTCTCCTGACATTGAGAGGACTCTCCTTACGTGCTAAGGGGTCTTTGTGTGCAGCATGTGTTAGGAGTGTAATGCTGTATGGTAGTGAGACCTGGGCAGTAAAGGAAGAAGATATTCGCAGGTTTGAGCGTACAGAGGTGACAATGATTGGGTGGATGTGCAGTGCGTCCCTGCGTGCAGGGCCTGGGGGGGCTGGGTTTGCGATGGAAGAGTTGAGAGGTGGGATGGGACTGGAGTGTGTTGGTGTTGTGATGGGGAGAGGTGGGCTGGGGTGGTTTGGACATGTGGAGAGGATGGGGGAGGATAATTGGGTACAGAGGGTGAGAAGTGTTAATATTGGGGGAGGGGTTGGGAGGGGTAGACTGAGAAAGACATGGGATGAGGTCATTAAATGTGACTTAAGGGTTAAGGGACTGAATAGGGAGGCTGCCAGAGATCGAGCAGCGTGAAGAGCCGCCATTAGGTGACCAAGGCCGACACATGCAAGCATGTTGGAGCCTTCAAAAACGAAACAAAACAAAACGATCCAGAAAGCAGTCCGGACTGCCTGACAACTTCAGCTATGTTCACCACAATAAGACAAGTAAAAGACATGTTTTCCAGTGCACAGTACAGTATTATTATACCATTTGATTAATGTAGTGAAGGTATAACACAGTACAATACTGCAATGGTGGTGAAAACCACTGATGCATTCCGGACTAATGTCTGATATATCGGAAAAAGTCCGGATTAGCAGGGGTAAGTCCGGATGTTGCTTTTATCGGAAAATCGCATATTCCGGACTGGCCTGAGCCCCAATTAGTCCGTTATAGTGAGGTCTTACTGTATAGTACAGGTTGGGGTGTAAAAACAAGATCTCTGTAGGCTACCGTAGTATGGGTTGGAGTGTAAAAAAGTGTCCCTCACCATTTGGGGAGACCTCTGTAGGCCACTGTAGTTCAGGTTGGAATGTAAAAAAGTATCCCTTACCATTTGGGGAGATCTCTATGTTAGGGCTGGTTCAATTAATCGGCAGGTAAGCAATTGGTAACGGCCTAATCGGCCTTTTGACCGATTAATTGAGGTTGATTAGTTGAAGACATTTATTTCTGCATTTTATACTAACCTGCATAACTTATTAATGTCAGTATGTGAGTACTGTATAGTGGTGTTACCAGAACTCTGATACCCTCTCCAAAGCATTTATTTCTAGCAAGTTCCTACACAAATGCATATTAGTTACCATACATTATCTATATTAGTTTTATGTGCTCCTTCTCTTTATTTTTACCATTTCCCATATTATGGAACAGATAGGCAGATAATGAAAATAAAAGAACCAAGTTTTTCATCTTGTTCTAGTTCTTCATGAAGATTGATACATTTTCTGTACATTATCATTTCTAGTAGCATTTGGGATCACCACAAGAACAAAAAAATGGAAAATTCTAACAAATTACAAACAGGATGCACAGAACGAGATGTTGCAACAAAGCAAAACTAGACTGTAGAAGAGTGACAAATGACTAAAACTATTTGCTCTCCATACAAGAGATGGCAGTTGGGCAGTAAATAAAGTCAAAAATAATATTAGGGTGATGTCTTTGACCATGTGCTACCAGTTATTTGATGAAGATTAATCATTTAAAATTTCTTAATAATCGGCTGAGTAATCTATAGTGGCCAATTATTGACTACCAATTAATTGGTAATCGACAGAATTGCTTATCGGCCCAACCCTGCTCTATGTGCTTTACAGGTTGGGGTGTAAAAAAGTATCCCTCACGATTTGGGGAGATCTCTGTGGGCTACTATCACCATTTGGGGAGATCTTTAACAGCATTAAGGTGTGATACATTACTGGTATGTTTCAAGATTTACTCTGTCGGATACGTTTATGTGAAGCTCCAGAATGTGGTGAAAGTTTTTAATGTATCAGATAGAGCCAGGATTCCGGGGGCTTGAATGTTGAGTGAATGGAAGCGTGGCCTATTGGAGTGGGCAAACTTGGGCTGCCTGGACGTTGCTACTCCTCACCCTGCCCTAGGGTGGGTAAGGAGGTCCGGATGATGATGATGATGATGTCAGAATTTGCACCGGACACATTCCACATCTTCAGTATGGATGTCTGTTTCCTTGTTACTTTGTCTTTCTCTGCATGAAGATACATTATATTACCATACTTAGGTACAACAACAAAAAGTGAATACCTATGATACTGAAACTTTCCACATCTTCTGTATGGATGTCTATTTCCTAATTAGTTTGACCTTCTCAGCATGAACATACATTATATTACTTAGGTACAACAAGAAAAGTGGATACCTATGATACTGTAACTTTTTGCATCCAAATTTCAGTATGATATTTAAGAGGAGTGGTAGGTGGTGATGACCATCATCCAGTCACTTGATGTAGTGCTGCCTACTTCTTCCATAGCCTTTATCATTCTTTTTCTGTGCCTGCCCTCCTCTCTTCCTATTTCTCCCAGCTTTCTTGTCACTTCTTATTGCTTTTCTTTCCTTTACAGGTGGCTTTACATTGAGTGACAAAGCAAATGGTTTCCTATAAGCCGAGAAACCATTTACAACGCTGGGTGGTAACCATATAACCAAACCATACTTACTCCCTACGTGTCAGCAAGTGGGTTGGTGGAGGGCTAGTACCCCTCCCTGTAGAACAAATAAAGTCAAATGGCCACCCCTTACGGGATTATGGCGTCTGGCAATCGATAGATAGATATTTAAGAGGAGCTACGGACAGAGTTATAGAATAATGGAATGGGTGGAGGTCTGAATAAAGAGGATTTATTTATTTTCTTGTATTTATTTTTTATTCTCATATCAGAAACTAGCATCACTGCTGACAGACTTTGTTGACAAGTTCCGGAGAGCTGCTCAGATGTTATCCATTATTGCTCGGCCAAAACTGCGACCCATTGTGGAACATACAGGTAAGAGACTCTGCTGCAGCTAACCTTCCTTCCCTCCCCTCTTCATCATGTTTTTTTTCATTTCTTCTCATTTTTCGTCATTTGATTATGGTTTTCCTTTAGTCAGAATTTGTTCTTATACCTTCATGCTGTATTTTTCCAGGTAATATTCTTTCCTATTTCCTCTTTGGATTCCTGAACCTTGAGTTCCTCGCTGCTCAGAACCAAAAATACAGAGAGAGAGAGGGGGGGGGAATGCTTGAAAATAAGTGAATCAGAATCAGTACAGTAGTGAAGTGATTATTAACAGTTATTTATTTATTTTAGTTACTTATTTTTATAACTTACCAATGGTGTTATCATATTGTGACCCATGGTAACCACAGGTCACAACAGCCCATCAATCAACTCGTGGAAGCTGGACCCACTCACTTTGAAATTCCAGCTGAAGGGAGCATTACCATACAATCCTGAGCTGCTTGAACCCCAACCAGGCCTTCTGCGTTATATTCTCAAGCAGCCATACTCCCGGGAAATGGTCTGCACCCTTATTGATATCCAGAAAAAGGTAAATGATGCTACTTTGCAGAAATTTTGTGTTCTTTAACCAAAGCATGAAGAATACAAATACAGTACTTCTGTTTGCCCTGTGTAAAATAGTGTAGCTACAGTATATTAATCCACAGTGTGATAGAAATGTTCACGGTACACTACTGCATGATGTGGTCCCTGCATTTTTTCGGGTTTCCAGTAGCTCTACACATGTTGTATTATATTCAGCCAAGAAGCAGACTATATTTGTCATTTTCCCATTTCGTTGGAAAGTTGTTATGTTATTTATCTCAGTGTGTGCCAGGTGTACCAACATATCATCCTAGATCTCTTGCAGTTACAATGTTGAGTGAGCTAGGCAAACTGGCAGCAATCCCCACTTTCTCGGCTAAAGTGAGATTCCCAGTCATGGCACTTGTGTTTTCTCACACAAGTTTCTGCTCTGTGTAGATTTTTGCCCCTGAATTTTAGTCTCCATTTAACATTTAATGCACAGATGTACTGTAATAGCACAACTTTTGTGACGTTTGCATATTGGCAGCAGTTCGCTGCTGTACCGTACCCTGACATAGTACCAGTAACTTTCTGTACCCTGACTGAATACCAGTAACTTATGTTGACTATTATATTTTGCAGCAAAAACAGCGCTGTGTGGCACTGGAGGAGCAGCTGGTGGACCTTATGGTGTCAGCCCTTGATGACTGTAGCCTGTCATCTGCTACTGCTTCTGCCCCTCCATCAACTCCCACCACTGCCTCTCCTGCCTCCCCATCTGCTGCTTCTGACCAGAACCCTTGCACATGTGGCCACCTTTCTTCTCTACTTATCTACTTTGTTATTTTCCAGCTGATCAATTTTCCATCCCTTGTCCTCCGTCTCCATGACAAGGTAGTTATCTGATTTTTGTTTGTGTGTAAAAGTACTGTAGATGCAATTGTGTATTACATTTACCTGATATTCTTTTTTTGGATACAGTATGTGTTAATCTCATTGAAGGTGCTAAGATGCCACTTAGGATGAAGAGTAAGGTCTTTCCCCTGTTTGAGGGGTTCCCAGGAGAGAGCAGGGCATCAGAGATGATACCAGTAATTAGTTTGTTGTTGCAAGTTATAATATTCAGTTATTCTGTTTTCTTAGGAGTTGGATGAGTTATTTGTTTTAGCACGTTTCTGTGTGTGATGAGTTGTTTGCCAGGGGGGAATCTTAAGAACAAGGAATGATACACCCTGTAGCTAACTACTGTACTGTAAGCATTGATATTGCTGGCTATTGATATTGCTCTGTTGATGTCATTTAAATATGGTATTACAACAGAGGAAAAAGAGTTGCTCCTGAATTTTCCAAATGTTTCTTCTGTGTTGTGTGTGAATTTTTGTCCAGTTGGTATTCAGACAGTACTGTATCAAACTTCTGTGTATAATTTTGTGGAAATAACAGAAATAAAATCGTACAGACATTCCAGCTTCAAGTGGTTAATAATAAAAAAGGGAAACAGCCTTATGTGATGACTAACTGCATATACTGTACAACCTATGTTTATAGCTGAAGGTGAGAGGGAGGAGGGATGGGCGAGACCATTTGATGTGGGTGCTGCTGCAGTTCCTCTCAGGTAGCATACAGAAGAACCAGTTTGCTGATTTTCTGCCTGTCCTCAGACTCATTGGTAAGTGACACTGGCATGTCACATGATACTATCCACTTGTAGGTGCCGGAGTTGTGCTCTGTGACTTGGTGAATATAGCTCACCGATTCCACTGTCCAGTTTATGTGCGTTCCTTTATTCCTTCCCTATCCCCTGAAAGGAAGATGTTGAACTGCAGGAGTAGGGCACCTTCAGTCTGCAGTTCACTGGGTGCACATTCAGATGAGCCACAAAAACAACAATGACAACAACTTGCTCATAGAAATTTGGCTTTATTATTTCTCATTCTGCCCATTGGACATCAGTGTCCTGGAATGAACACCCATGACTTCTGGCATAGATAGCTGGCCACAGTAACTACCAAGCTGTTAGTTGCATTATACTTATGAAAGTATCTAAGCGGTATGTATAGATTTTTTTTTTCTAAGTAATGTTATCTCTTTTCAGAGCTTTTGTACCCAGAGCAAGAGCCACTTCCTATACCTGACTACACAGAGCCCCAGTGTGCTATGCAGATGGCTGCCATTTGTATATTGATGCACATCCTCAAGAAAGCCCAGTCAGATAATATTAAGACACCACGCTCATTACCACTAGTCTTCAAAAATCATCAGGAGTACGTGATGTACCTTCATAATGTTTAGTACAGCACTCGAATTATGCAGCATAGAGAATATTGAGGGTCAGGGAAATGGATATTCATTTACTTTTCAATTTAGTACTGTAAGTTAACTTGAAACTTGTTTTTATCCTGGAATCCCAGGAGGAAGGGGAGGCCAGGAAGGAAATTATTTGATATATTAAGTGAATGTGTAGGAAATTAGGGTAATAAAGATGATGTAGCAAAATACTTGATATAGGTTGGAAGCAGATGGATGAAGTATATATTGTCATGCATGTGTGAAAGAGTGTAGACCACTACTTTCTTTTTAACATAGTAAGGACTTTAACCTGTAAGTGTGGTGAGAAGTGATGTAATCAAATGGTTCCCATTAAAAAAAAAATGTATAAATGGAACCAAAAATTTTAGTCTTGTGACTAAATGGATGCATGATCTTTTTCTTTGGATACTCTTATTAGCCCAAGTTGTATTCTTTGTGCTTGTTTTTGGATCCCATCCATTCCTTTTAGATTAATGGGAAGTAAGGTTAAATTGATTGTAATAAAGGTAACTAGGCTTTTCTTTACAGATTCATACAGAACCTGGGTCATAACCCACAATTGCCCATTATCACAGCTGGTGTCCCTTCTGACTACAGGATTTCCCTTCTTCTTAATGCATATTCTACAAACCAGGTAATATTGCATCACTGAGAACTGTTAAGAGGATCATTGTGAACTAGACTCTTATGAAGTAACATCCAGTTACATAGCTTCAGTCAGGGCAATAAGCCTTGACTTGATACTCAGTTGCACCTATCTTGCACTGCAGCCAAAATTTTTATGTTACAATACCAACTTGCCTAGCCCTGGGGCCCTACGCTCCTCATGGGGCAACGTAGGATTGGATGATGGATGGATGGATGTAGAGTATTATTTACTTAACTATTTATATATAGTAATGTAATGAGTTTCATTTTGGGAATGGAATTCTGGTTCATGCAAGATTTATCCAGTGCTTTACATTTTCTGTACATATAACTGATTAAACTGTGGAACTGTCTTTTGACTTTTCTACTGCGTGAGACAGCCAGACTTGTAAATGCAGTGTATCCAGGCATCTTGAAATGAAAAGGACCCTTTTAAGGAACATGACCCTTTTTTGGGTTTAAGCTTTGGATTTTTTCCCCCTTCCCTGAAAAATGGCAGAAAAGAGGAGGGGCTGAAGATGGCAGGTGTAGTGGAAGATTGCGAATAAATGAGGAATTGAAGCATGGTCAGAATATGGTGAGATGGAGGTCTGGTGTCTCAGCCTTTCTAGATGACATATTGGAATATGGCATTACTCATTAGATGTACACTATCGGAGTTAATGTGTTAGTTTGCAATGTTATGATAAATTACACTATGTGGTACACAGAGAATTTTTAAACTGAGATGTAAGTGTATACATTGGTGGCTCAATCGGTAGAGAGGTGGCCTGCAGTCCCAACGGACCCAGGTTCAAATCCCCGCTGGGTCAGGGAACAGTTTAACGATTTGAATTTCATTAAATCAGGCTTTAGTAATCTACCAGAAGACCCACCGGCATGTCGTAAAAATACCCCCGCTAATACCAATACTCCAGTCCTGTATAAGACACCCCTAGCATGTATTCAATATGGACGGTGGGTGTTAGTGCCGAAGTGGTGACATGTAGTAGTAGT
>JAGKTI010002207.1:36574-49969 GCA_018397915.1 Birgus latro | reverse complement strand
AAGAGTGAAAGAAAATGCTACACATATATTCCACATGCATCTTAAAAGACAACTGAAAGGAATGGAATCATGGGGCAGGAAACTCCTCTTGGTTTTTGGGTTGGTTTGTGGCAGTTCTCACGGACATGTATGGTACAGACAACTTTATGCAATGTATGGCAGAAGGGGGAGATTGTACTTGAAGCTTCAATTGTGTTTTTATCTCCCCACTTCATGTGAACATAGACTTGGTTCAGAATGATGGTAAACCTGTAAGTTTTAGATACTCAGTGTTGCAAAATGATTTTGACTTTGGCAACACATAGCATCAGAAGAGTTACCGGGTAATATTTCTCCATTTACTCTGCAGGAATACTTCCAGCGCCCGATACTAATGCTGTCAGAGAGCATTCAGGGAAACCAGAAGTCAACAGTACCCATGCCAGGAATAAACTGCTTGGCCCTGGGTAGCACATCACCCCTCTCCATCACCCTGCTGGAGACCCTCACAGTTCATGTCAAAATGAGTCTCTTGCACAATATTGGACAGGTCTACTATTGCCATTAATATTTTTTTATTATTTTGCTTCTTTTGCTGTGCAGTAAATCATTTTTTGTAATTAACATGTTTACACATTTTCATTTTTTCAGTTGCTATACTGTTTTGGTAGTTCCTTATATACAGTAGATTGACTGAATATAATATGTATTCATAACTATTACATGAAACTGCTGAAGCCCATTATATTGTGGTACTTTAATTGATACAGATAAGGTAGCTACATAGATCCTAGACCATGTAATAGAGCTGTATTGTGTTTTATATACAGTATATGTATTCATATCTGTCCTCAGCACATACAAAAACAAACACATCAGAAGTCTGGGGTTGCTCTGGCTCCTGCACTCATTGAAACATATGCACGTCTTCTGGTCTACACCGAGATTGAGAGCATTGGCATCAAAACATTCATCAGTAAGTGATAATCATGTGGTTAGAGTCAGATTATATTTTTTGTTCACTGTTTTGCCATGGTGCAACAGAACTGGATGAAATTAACAACTACAGTATTTATATTTTTTTCCCTTAGTTCAGCAGGTTGTAGGGGAAGCTTATCACTCTTTGATATTTAGTTGGAAGAGATGCTGATGAAGGACACCTCACAGTGAAATAGATATAACCATGCAGGGGAGATGCCTTCTTATACAGAAGTATCTCAGCACCCTCCCTGTCTGCCAAGAGGAGGATACAGGACTGCAGAAAATGGGCAGCTTCAGCCTTTAGTCCACAAGGTTCATGTTCAGATGAGTAATTTATTTATTTGTTTATTTTTTTTATTATTATTATTTTTTTTACACCATGTCCCCTTTTATTGATGAGGGCTGAGATGTTGCCCTTGGGTATGGGACATTGGTTTTTGGAGCATATACCAGTAGCACTTTATGACCGGATGCCCTTCCTGATGTCTACCAATGACCCTTGGGTGGACTTTGATCTCTGAGTCTTCAGTCAGAGCACTCTGATCCACTGAGCCATGGCTGCAACAACCAGTTATGTGACAGGAGAGCGCTACCTCTTCCAGCAGGGCAGCTTACCTGGGCACGGCGCTAATTCACATCTCTGCAGGCATGAGTCAGGCGCTTTACCACTGAGCCACCATACCCCCATAATCTATCTGTCTATCTATCTATAGCCCAACGCCTTAATCCTGCAAAGGGTGGCCGCAGACAAAACGCCTCCAAGTCACTCTGGCACCCACCATTTGCCTACCCTCCCTCCAGCTCACTCCCCCCTCCCTCATATACCTCTCAACTCCATCCCTCCACCTCATTCTCGTCATTCCCCTCCCTCTCCCTCCCTCCACCCACCTGCATACACCCTCTTAGTCTGAGATTCATTCTCCATTCTCTCCACATGTCCCGTAATGCATACAATAATAAGTTTCCCAAAGAAATATAACAGGAGGAAAACTCTGTTATCAAAAACATTTAGATCTCATAGTTAAAGAGATTTGGCAATACCAGTAAAGAGGCCAGTAGGCAAACAAACTGTTCACCAACTAGGGTGAAAAATAGGTACACCTTGATGTGTAGTGGCTGGATGCATCATGAAATAAAAATGGGGTTCAGTGTATAGTCCATGACGGAGTTTATGTACTGTTCCTCTGTGTTTGCTTCATTCTTAGGGGATGTCTGTCATTTTTCTTTGTGACATAATATATCAAAGAAAATCATTTATGGGCTGAGAAATATACCAAGCATCTCTTGCATTAGAAATACTAGCTAGCAAAGGAAAGTGGGAAGTAGAAGAGGTGAACTTCTATCCCCACCTGTACTTAATGCTAAAAGAATGAAAGATATAGCAGTTAGAAATGCTGCAGCTGAAACAGTGGAATACTTAAAATGAAAACCTAGTATAAGGACATCATCCAGTTTAAATTCTCTTTGTACAGACAGTCTGCTGCCAGTGGTATACAAAAGTCATGTGTGGAGCATCCTGCACGCCCTTCTAGAGATGTTCATTCACCGCATCCATCATTCTCCACCTCAGTACCGTATCCAGCTCCTTTCAACCATCCACCACATGACTGCAGTGCCTCTCAACACCATGATACAAATGACACAGCTTCATCTCTGGTTTGTATATACATTAGGGTGCAAGACAAGCCCCGTTTGTAATACAGTACTTGCTCTGTCACATCTGATTGTAGCGGTAGTGTAGTTGTTGAAATGTGTTGTGTTGGATCAGGCTGTAAGTTTAGTCTCTTGTATATACAGTCTGTCTGTTTAATGTGTGGAAGAACTTACATAATATTGTGGTCTGAGAGTTATTTTGTAAACTATTTAAGTACCGTATATCTCGGCAGATAAAATGACTTTCAGATAAGATGACCCAAAAATTTCAGTGCGAGTTTCATGGTTTTAGCTCATATCGGTCTTACAAGATGACCCCCAAACTACCAAACCATCTGTGGTGAAGTTTATGTCAGTTAGCACCAGACAGTGAATTAAACAGTACCTTGAATTAAATACCTAGAATGCATTACCAGTAATAAGGTACCATACCACAAAGTATTACCTGTAAATCATTTGAATTATCGGTATGTTATCAGCGAGGCATATAATAAGGTTAATACTACATGTAGACTATCGTCTGTAGTGGTAGTTGGTACAGTCGGCCTAGGGCGGAATATCCAGAAGTTATCAGTCAACGATGATGCACATACTTCTCCTTATATCTTTACAAGGTGAAAGCTATTCTGTAAAATTGTTACAGAAAACAATAAGTAAATGCCAAAATACCAGTATTTTTCAAAATTGTAGGAAGTAGTGCATTTGTTAGGGTTATAGGAAATCCTAAACAGAATCAATTGAAATGTCAAAACTATCGCTCAGGGACAGTTAGGAATAATTTGCAGAGTTCATATCAAGTATGGTAACACATATTAATTTTTAGCAGCATAAGACTGAAAAGAAGAGAGAATCAATAAAGAAATATAATCAGCCATTATTATTTATAAAATAATTTCACTTACAGTACTCGGGGATAACTTAAAGTAGAGTCCATAGTTTAACCAAGGTTAATGACCAATTTGTTTACATACCGTACGTGCAGTGTCGTGTTGACTTCTCTAAAGCAACCACTAAACGTCAGCTTGAACGAGCCGTTTAAAGATCATGTGCGTGAAGAATGGAATGATTGGATGATAGATTCTGAAAAATCCTTTACAAAAGGTGGGGCTATGCATGTGCCATCACTTGATGTGCTGTGTGATTTTGTAACCAATTCATGGGATAAAGTGAAAGTAGAGACTGTAATGAAATCTTTCAAAAAGTGTGGTATATCTGATGCAACGGATGGCACCGAGGATGATTTACTGTGGGAAACTGACGACGAAGCCGATGATGAAGCCAAAGCCGACTCACCGGAGTCAGACTGGGACCCATATGACGACAGTGTAAACAGCGAGACTTAGGATGTGCTAGGAGAGTTATAGGGTGGTATTTTGAGTAGGATTTTAAGGCTCCTGTTTTTGTACCTGACCTATTAGACGACCCCTGGTTTTGGGGTGTTTTTTTTTAATGATTCAAGGGTCGTCTTATCCACCAAGATATACGGTACTATTTATGTGGCTCTGATGAGGAGTCTACATGTGGTAGCACTGTATACCCCGGATGGAGAGCAGCTGCAGCAGTCACCTGGAAACCAAACCTCCTCATATTTCCCAGCACCTCACTGTGTGGAAGAACCCTGGTCCAGCCCTTGCAAGGAGCTGCTTACCACAATGGGGTGCTGGACTTCTACATTTTGTATGTACTGTATTATACCTGTAGGACAGCTGCACTGAAGCAATTGCATATAGGTAGTTGATGGATCTTCTCATGATGGAGCAATTAGAGATTGGTAACGGATGAAATAGGGTTATGATATTGCTATGTCTTTCCACAGCATGGAAAGTGTGGCCCTTCGTCTGATCACGGGTCTGGGTAATTCTGAGGTAATGCCAAGCTTGAGCCGCTGCACCCTCACTGACACCAAGCCTACCCTCATCAGCACAGACTCAGAGGAGCTCAACAGAGTCTTGGTCCTCACTATGGCTCGTGCTATACATGTCACTGGTAGGTTGATCATGTTTTTCTTTAACCTCTATATTCTGATGATATCTGTTTATTCTTGGTAGGTGAATTGTGTTTCATCTTTAACCCAACATTCTGGTGATATCTGTTGTATCATATTCTTTGTAGGTGAGTCACATTTATTCTTTAACATTTGTATTTCTGCGATGTCCATCCATCCATCCATTATCGAGTCTTATGTTGCCCCATGAGAAGCATAGACCCGGGGCTAGGCAAGTTGGTCCTGACATTTAAGATGGGAGTGACCAGCCTCACTCATCCCTGAGTGGCTTTACGTGACCAGTAAACCCCAACGACCCCTTCGATATAAACCTGCAAAGGCTCAGTCCAATTGGAGCGCCTTAATTACTCACTAAACCACCAGGTGCCATAATTTGGTTATATGGTTACCACCCAGTGTAGTAAACGGTTTCCTGGTGTACAGGAAACCATTTGGCTTATCACTCAGTGTAGAGGCAGGCACCCATAGGCAGAAGAAGGAGTGTAAAGTCACCCGTAGGCAGAAGGAAGAGGAAAAAATGAATGAAAGAAAGGCAGAAGAGGAAGGAAGGAAGGAAGAGAGAAAAGGGCAGACACCCAAACCTGCACTATATCGAGTGAGTGGGTAATGAGCAATGTCCATTTTACTTATTCTTGTTGCTACCAGACACTTCTATGCAGCTTAATAAAGTCCTCTCATATTGAAAGGATTCAGGCTACATCTAACCCTTCTGATTTGAGAAGTCCATCCTAAACTGAATAAATTATCAGGAGATGGCAAGAATAAAATGGAAAAGACATCCCAGGCTCAATGTCCAAACTCATCAGATTGCTGACCCCTCCCCCTTTTTTTTTTAAAAAGCTACCATGATAATTTTATTTATAGGTGGGGGGTGCTCACCATCCACTCACTCAGCGTAGTGCTGCTCCTGGGTGGCTGCCCTTTCCTCTCATCCTTCTTTCCTTCCTTCCTCTTCTGTCTCTCTTTCCTTCATTCTTTCTTCTTCCTTCTGCCTATGAATGACTCTACACTGAGTGACAAGCCAAATGGTTTCTTGTACACCAGGAAACCATTTACTATGCTGGGTGGTAACCATATAACCAAATTATGGTGCCTGGTGGTTTAGTGGGTAATTAAGGAGCTCCAGTTGGATTGAGCTGGTGCAGGTTGAATCCAAGGGGCAGTTGGGGTTTATTGCTCATATAATGCCACTCAGGGATGAGTGAGGCTGGTCACTCTCATCTTAAATGTCAGGACCAACTTGCCTAGCCCTGGGCTCCTACACTCCTCATGGGGCAACACAGGATTAAATAATGGGTGGATGGATGGAAGAGAAGTCTAGTAGGAAAGAGGCTGGAAATAAACTCCAATAACCTGTCTTGCTAGTAAATGTCCATCCACAGCTTAAGAAAATAATTGGGTGGTAACGAGTAAAATTCAAAATCCAGTGTCCAAATGAAGGGGTTAACACATTGTTGTGTGACCATAATTGATAAAGAGAGGCTACAGGTTTGTCCAGAGTAGAAATTGTGACAGTCATTCCATACTGGAAAGTAATTAGCTGTTTTGCCATTTGTTTAAGCTTCAAGTGCATAAACTACTACAGCTGTACCAGGGCTAACTTTGAAGCATGGCATCCTTTGAATAGATTGATTGATTGTAATGATTTCTGCAGGTTGTGACAGCTCTGGTGATACTGCCCGGTGGTGTGTTGACTTCTTGAAAACAGTGATGACCCACACACCACACACCTGGGCCAACCACACCCTTCAGTGCTTCCCATCAGTAATTTCAGAGTTCTACCACCAGTGTGCTGCACCGAGGGAGAACATGAATACACTGAAGGTATCATTAAGGAAGCATCGTACAATATTCTTCTTTTTGTTATTAACCTTCTTTCAGATAATGTTGCAAAATAGCTTTGTGATATTCCTGACTGAACTGGTATTGAAAAGTTCCTTTTACTGTTATGACCTGGCACTTATTTACCTCTCGTTCCCTGGGTATTGTAGCTAGCCTCACCAAGGAGGAAAAATATTTATATTTATTGATAACTTCCTGTCTTGCTTTGGAATCACTACTAATAATATGGACCCGTGTATTGTGTTACTAAATCCTCCATTTCTTTGCTTCATTCTAATATTTTTTTTTTTATTGTTAAGCCCTTACACAGAGTTACTGTAATTAATATACAGTACTTAAGTGTCTTACAGATAAACAGTTAGTGAAAGATGCTATATTTGTTCACAGAAAGCAGTTGAAGAGGAATATAGGAAGTGGAAGTCAATGAGCATTGAGAATGACATCATTGCACATTTTTCCCTGCAACACAACACATCGCCATTGTTCTTGTGTCTGCTGTTCAAAATGGTGCTGGATACAGACAGAGTCCCGCCCATTGCTTACAAGTAGGTTTTGAACATAAATACTATAGAATTTAGTGGATGTTTGTAAATAATCAGTGTCCTTAGAAACTCTAATTATTATAAACTCGGACTCGTGCTTTGATACCGTACTCACGGGGTTAAGTAAACTATAATGATAATTGTACTGTATGTTTTGTGGTATGGGTGGGAAAGGAGGTCTGGATGATGATGATGATTATTTGTAGTATTGGGTAGTGTATCAACTGTACTCTGCAGAGTGCTTGAGCGTGTGGGACCGAGGCAGCTGGCAGCCCACGTGCGGACACTATGTGACTTCTTGGTGCTGGAGTTCTCTAACAGTGCAGGGGGCCAGCATGTCACCAAGTATGTGGAAACAATGAACTCCATCATCTGGGTCTACAACATCGTACCCATCGATAGACTCATGTTATGCTTGGTAAGAATGTTAGCAATTTTATCTGGTGCTGAGAAGGATGTCCTCACTTGGTGACACTGATATAGCCAGGGTTTACAAACATCCCCAAATTCCCCTTCTATCCCCAGAAAGGAGAATGATGGACTGCAGTAGGACAGTTTCAGCCTGTAGTTCACCGGGCTTAAGTTCAGATGAGCCTGGGACCACAGCAGTAATGACTGAACCTCAGCACTTTCAGAATGGGGATAGTTATTCTTGTTTATTCTTACTGTTTCTGATTTATTTTATTGAGACCAAGTGGTACATTTTGAACTGTAGTAATCAGAGAGGAGCACGTGGAATTCCCTGGAGAGAGAGAGAAAATTGAAGAAGTTCAGGAGCATAATGCTGTTGATGTATAGATACTGTAAAGTACTGAAAGGAGTACAGTATCTGATTTGGTTTGACCAAATGAAGCAAATGGAGTGTGAGAGATTGACTAGGAGAGTGTTGGCCCATGTGGAGAGAGAAGATAGGTGAAGATTGAAGATGAAGTGGAGACATGGAATGGAGAGGTATATGTGTAAGTGGTATGGGATGTAGAGAGAGCTGCCTGATTGCTGAGGATGTGGCAGCATGAAGGTAGTTTGTGTGTATGAAACTGACATACAGGTTCTGTTATAAACTCTCAGTTCCTGTTCTTTTCTATCATTCCCCATATTCTGTAAGTGTACGTATTACCAGATACTGTATCACTGCTGAATAATTTGCCAGCATTGTTTAACAGCAAAAGCATGTCTAAGATATAAGATTACATAAAGGTTCACCATCATCACTATAAAGGTTCATATTTGAAATTATATTTCAGTGTATTTTTATAAGATGTAATTAAATATTTTTCTGCTAAGAAATGGTTATTTCAGAGAATTGTGAATAAGTTATTTAGAAAACATCATTGCTCTCTCTCCCTCCCCCCCCCCAAAAAAAAAAAAATATTCACAACAGCCAATCATCTCATCTGGGATAGAATAAACTGTAGTTATATATAACAGTAGAGAGGCCTAGAAGTTTGTTGTGGCCCCTCCTGGGTGAACTTAAGGATTGGATGTCTTGTAAATATTAAATAGATGTATATTGTAATAGTTATCTCTGCTTGCCAGGCACTGAGGACCCAGGAAGGTAGTGAAGCACATGTTTGTTTCTTCATTATCCAGCTCCTGCTGCTTAAACCAGCAGAACTACGCAATCGTGTGCAAGACTTTTCCAAAGAAAACTCACCTGATCATTGGAGGCAGAATAACTGGTAATGACAACATTTGCATTGAGATAGCACTGATGTTCAGGTGTATGGTACTACTATTTTTTTCTTTTTTTTTTCCTCAGAGAAAGACACCCTGTCTTATTCATTCTGCAAATGTTGTCTGTTTATGAATATTTGTAAATTATTGTATGGATAGAATATGATTTTCAACTATATTTTGACACCTGTGATGTGTGTTACAGCACTACAACAGGATGTGGCCCATCAGGGTTTGTAACCAACGAATGGTGGAAGTTTGCCCACATAATGCTGTACATGGGCAAACAACTGATCACTGTTCTCTTAAATATCTGAACTGAATAACCTACCCACAGACCCTTATGTTCTTGGAGGAGTAGTAGAGAATTCGTTTTCGTTTCGTTTTCGTTTTTGAAGGCTCCAACATGCTTGCATGTGTCGGCCTTGGTCACCTAATGGCGGCTCTCCATGCTGCTCGATCTCTGGCAGCCTCCTATTCAGTCCCTTAACCCTTAAGTCACATTTAATGACCTCGTCCCATGTCTTTCTCGGTCTACCCCTCCCAACCCCTCCCCCAATATTAACACTTCTCACCCTCTGTACCCAATTATCATCCCCCATCCTCTCCACATGTCCAAACCACCTCAGCCTACCTCTCCTCATCACAACACCAATACACTCCAGTCCCATCCTACCTCTCAACTCTTCTATCGTAAACCCAGCCCCCCCAGGCCTTGCACGCAGGGACGCACTGCACATCCACCTAATCATTGTCATTTCTGTACGTTTAAACCTGCGAATATCCTCTTCCTTTACTGCCCAGGTCTCACTACCATACAGCATCACACTCCTAACACATGCTGCATACAAAGACCCCTTAGCACATAAGGAGAGTCCTCTCAATGTCAGGAGAGGCAACAGCTCCCTGAACTTCTTCCAACCACTTCTCACTCTAGCAACCGAGCTAACTCCAGCCCCACCTCCGGCACATAACATGTCTCCCAGATAACAAAACTCCTCCACACACTCAAGAGACTCACCTGCAAATTCAACCCTCTCACGCCTAACAATCTCCACCTGCTCTCCCCGACACACTGCACACATGAAATCAGCATTATCTCGCAGTCTACCTCTAATTGATGATTGATAGAGTTACTTAGTAATTGAGCATAGCATTAGGTAAATCTTAATTTTCCCTCATTTATTTCTGCAACTGCAGGTGTTACAGGAGGTAATGCTGAAAGTTTTGTGAATTGTTTTGGAAGCTATTATACAGTATGATAATTATGTTCCTTTAATGCTGTTCATTGAGTCAAATTTGCACTCTTACTATTTGCAGTTGGAATTGGTTGAAACGTGATGCTGTTGGAAATAATTGCAGACATGACACATGATGAAAAAACAAATTTAGGTGTATAGTGCATTTGTCGCAAAAAACAAATTTAGGTGTATAGTGCATTTGTCGCAAATCTGCATTGCCTCATAGGCTGGGAATTTGGGGAGAGTTAGTGAAGGTCTGAAATGTTATCATACTTGTTAGTTACAGTTTTGTTTGTTTTCATTTTTAAATACTTAATACAGTACCATTTTAATTTGCATTGTTGATAATTTTTATGATCTGCCAGTGATGCCTTTTTTCCTTCATCCCTACAGGTATGAAAAGCACATGGCATTTCACCAGAAGTATCCTGAAAAGTTTTCTCCAGAAAGTATCTTGGCAGAACAAGGGACACTCACAACTCATTATCAGACATTACCTATTTACTTCTCAAATGTGTGTCTCAGATTCTTGCCAGTAGGTATCTTGAAGTAGGAGGTATTCAGTAGCAGTGTGGCTGTTGCGTGAAGAATGTGAGATTTGTTTGTTTTTTTCACAAAGATTGGGAGGGGAAGGGGAAGACAGAGGGTTGGGTGAATAGGTATATGAAAGGGGGGAGGGGGGTTGGAGGAAAGTCAGCCCGATGGGGGAGCAGAATAATGGAGGCAGTCTATTTGTGGCCATCCTTCCCATGATTAAGGCATCTGGCTGAAGGTAGATAGAATTTCAGCTTGTGCGGTTACTTTGTTCACAGCTTTAGGTAGATGCATGTAAAATAAGAAAAAAATTTGAGTTAAAAGGTAAGTCTGTCAATGAAGCTGAAAGCTGAATGTCTCAGGTTGAATGTTGTATTGCTTTGGTTTACCAGTGAAACTAAAGGATAAGTGCTTTGAGTTATTAAAAATGTTCTGTTTACCAATTAAACCAAAGTTTCCATGCCTCTGGAGTTAAGTAACAGTGTGGTTTGTCAATAAAACTTTAAGGTTTACTTTGTTCACAGCTTTAGATTGAATCATGTAAAATATGAAAACAATTGTATGTTAAAAAGGAAATCCACTAATGAAGCTGAAAGCTGAATGCCTCAAGTTAAATACTATATTGCTGTGGTTCACCAATGAAACTAAAGAATAAGTGTTTTGAGTTATTGAAAATGGTTTGTTTACCAATTAAACTGAAGGTTCCTTGCCTCAGGAGTTCAATAACAGTGTGGTTTATCAATAAAACTGAAAGGTAAGTGTCTCTTGGGTTACAGTTATTAATTCAGTTAACATATTATGTGCAGCTTGTTTATCCCAATATGCTGTAAAAAGATTAGTTTGCTTTGTGGTACATTGGTAGAGGGAGGTAATTCACAGTTACATGAATGATATTGATGCATTATGTTCATGGGATGTGATCTTTTAACATGGTATGGCACTGAGATGTTATATGATGATACAGTACTTACTGTGCCATATGATTACTTCAATTTTTATAGCTTAGATGTAGGAAAATGATGTGTATTATGGTGTCTCAATTCCACCTGACACTGCTTTTTCTCACATTTGTGTAACAGTTCTTTGATACACCATTATAAGCTGTATATTGATTTACACCACTGTAAGCTATATGATGGAAGTGAATTTTCTAACCTTTGGAGGTTGTCTTGTTCATGATGGTTTTTCTTCCAGGTGTTGGACATCATCATTCACAGATTCTTAGAGCTTCACCAAGTGCACAAGAACTTAGAAACCATCCTGGAGCGACTTGGAATGCTCTACAAGTTTCATGGTGAGGATTTGAGCTTCAAAGTCTTTTTTTCTTTCTTTCTTTCTTTCTTTCTTTCTTTTTTTTTGCCATAGAATATGACCTTGTGAGAAATTTGAGGAGTGCTGTAAAGAGGGTGAAGAATGGGAAGATAGCAGGTGTTGAGAGAATATATGGAGAAATGATTGCTTATATAGTACAGGTATCTCAGATTGTGCTTGACCTCAGCAAATGGTAATAGCTGTTTACATTTAATGCCCACCCATGTGTGCACATGAGAGAGGGCTAGTGCAGTGTTATGATGAGGTGAGTGTTGTCTTTATGCTGTATAGCTTAGCTGCCACTCACCACATTTGATTCTATTCAGATTCCTGGAAAGACCGCTGAAAGAAAATCAAAATATGTAAGAATACCATTACTTAGAAGTCTTACAGTCAGGAATGTTACTGCACATTAATCAAAGTATGCTGGATACAGCAATCTGTGTTGGAATCCCGTACATTCTTGCAGGTGTTGCTGGTTCATGAAAACTGCAGTCCCTGTAGAATGTAATGTATTTCTGTGCTTCAGGTATAGTGGCTACTAAGATGAATACATTTTATTGTAATAATATATATGGTAATTATAGAATTAAGGAGTGAATGTAGAATTTGCCAAATTAACTTTGAATATAATGCAGTTAAGTACTGCAGTTATTAACTGGAGAGTTTGGAAATTAATCCTTTTATGTCTGAATTTGGTACAGAAGCAGATATATCAGTTAGTGAGCTGTAGATGTATACTGTACTTTGTGTGTGTATTTAAATTGTATGGTCATAAAGTATTGTATTGAAGTAGTAATACAGTATACTGTATGGCTGCAATGCAATTTCCCCGCAGATCGTCCCATCACATATCTTTACAACACATTCCATTACTATGAGAGTAAACTACGAGAACGTCCCAACTTAAAACGACGTCTGGTGTCAGCGGTCATCATGTCCCAGCAGGAGATCCGCCCAGCAGGTTGGGCACTGACTGAAGCTTATCGGCAGTACCTAGCACGACCTCCAGAGGATATTGCTTGGAATCCTCCCCTCTCATACTACACTGCTCTTGTCAGAAGACTTGTACAAAGTATCCTTCCCTTGCATTTTATGAATATACAGAGTTTTTACTTGGCAAATAAACATCTGCCACATCTGCTACATTATGTTATTATTGAAGAAGGAAGTGCGGAAGACAGTCAGTTCATACCTGTAGATCACTTCTATTTTTTTTTAATTGGTGGATTGTTATTTTATAATCTGAATTTATGGTAAGCTAAACAATAAGTTAAGATGTCTCGAAATACTAGGATCATTTGTTTTATGACATATAAGTACTGTTTTATTGGTTAATAATATCTGTATTGTAGGGTACCATATAACACAAACTTGTGCATAGTCTGGGTTCATAAGTTTTCATTTCTTTAAGGTGCATTCTGGTGTAGGAGTTTTAATCATGCCATAAGACTGTCCGATTTAGTGTTACCAGCCAAGAGCAGCCAGGAGATGGGGAGATTGGCTACATGAAAGCACTCTCAATTTTATGAGTGATAATACATCCTTTTGTTTTTTCGTAGGGCAGTGTTTTATGTGTTTTTTTTAACTTTGTCATGCATGTAGCTGATACAGCAACAGCCCAGCTTAGGCT
>JAGKTI010002207.1:0-31685 GCA_018397915.1 Birgus latro | reverse complement strand
CACATGGAGAGAATGGAGGATGAGTGATTGGTGAAAAAGATAACTGGATCGGATGTGAGAGGTGTAAGGCTGAGAGGAAGACCATGAATAGGATGGATGGACAGTGTGAACTGGATGTGAGAGGGATGTCTGTTGAGCAAGGAAGGGTGGCTGTGCATGATAGGAATGATTGGAGAGAAATTGTGAATGAACAAATGATGATACAGCCCTGAGGGGATATTCTCCTGCATTTGGTCTGATCAGCTGATCAGGTCAGGTGCAGGTAAGGGGATGGGTCTATTATGATGTGGCAGGGGTAAACCAGCTCTGCTTTGAGGCCCTGCTGCAGATGTCACTGATTGCACTGTGCAGTTGATCCTCATGTGGTGTGGTGTGGTGAGGATCTGTCCCCTCTCCCAGTGGGACTAAGATGCGAATGAATGTGTGTGTGTGTGTGTGGATGAGTAAATTGGGAGTGTGTCGTCCTGTCTCGGCTACCTCCCTTTCTTTGTGGGAAGCTGCCTGGGTATACAGAGAGATAGATAGAACTATGAGTAAGGAGATGAAAAATTCATTGCTTAATAGTATGGTGTAAGTGATGATGCTGAAACTCAAATAATTCTGAAACAGCACTAGATGCAAGTTGAACAGTGGAAATGTGGTACTGTCAAGAAACATGGGGAGTCACTTTCCTGGGTAGGCAGAATAATTAGTAATTGATCTGTTTTCTCTTGTAGTAGCTAACTGGCTACCACTGATTTTGTGAGATACCGACATAAGCACATGGTTATTTACTCTTAGGCAGGGAACTTTGCCACTTGTACCAGTACACGAAATTAGTGTCCATTTGAAAATTATTCCTACTGTGAAGCTACTTTTTTGTGCATTTACAAGCATGTTGGGTGAATTGACAAGTTGCAAATAATTATTTACCTGTTGTGTGTTTCTGTACAAGCTCACCCCATGTTTGGTTGGGGGAAGAGGTCAATATGATGATAGCTATACTGAGTGGATTTTTTCACCATCAGCATCATCCTGACTTTTTTACTCTCTCTCTCGCTCTTTCACCATCAGCATCATCCTGACTTTTTTACTCTCTCTCTCTCTCTCTCTCCTAAGTGTAGGGTGAAGCAGAACCTAGAAAAGAAAAGAAAAAATTATGTAGAACTATCAAACAGCATGCCCAATGAAAGGAGCCACACATTTATTCACACATTATTCAGGACCTCAGAATCCTGGTTTCACTTCACAAGCAAAACTATGTATTAACTGTACTGATGTGTGTATGTTAAGAAGATTTATTTAAAGAGAGCAACATCTGGTAACTGCTGTAATGTTACAGAGCCCAGTTCTTTCGTGCCCTGGAGGAGGAACACTGGACCCATTCACCTTACTGAATCTTGAGCAGCTGCAGCCATCCCTCTGTGACCTCACCCCTGCTCTTACTCTGGCACTTGCTCACTCATTCTGGCACCATGCATCCTATGGACAAGTGGGTCGGATCCCACAGTAAGTTAGTCTGTGCCTGCACAGATGTACCTTGTAACTCATTCTTACCAGTTAGGCTATATAGAGTTCTTATTGCATGTAAAAACATGAGTAATGGAGAGGGGGATGGTGTTGGTAATGAATGGTGATGGATGGAACATCTTAAGTTTATTGTATGCTGATGATGCAGCACTACTTGCAATTACTGGACAAGAACTTGATAGACTAGTGCAGAGTTTTGCTGATCTCTGTGAGCATCGTACCTTGAGAGTAAATGTAGAAAAGCGTAAAGTGATGGTTATTGAGAGAGAAGGTGACTCCCAGTGCACTGTTACAGTGAATGGAGAGAGACTGGAATTGATGAGAAAGTTCAAATACCTGGGTCCAGTGATAGAAAAGAGAGGAAATTGTGCAAAAGAAGTGGAAAGAAGAGTGAAACAAGGAAGGAATGTAGGTGGGGCAATGAAGGCTGTGATAAGAAACAGAGGCTTGAGTGTTGCAGCTGCATGAGTCTTACATGATGGGGTGTTAGTGCCAACTTTAACATATGGATGTGAGAATATGGTGTGGCATGAAAATGAAAAGTCAAGAGTGCGAACATTGGAGATGGGACTGCTAAGGAATGCATGTGGAGTGCAGAGAGTGGATAGGATACGAAATGATGTGATTCGTGAAAGATGTGGAGTGAGAAAGTCTTTGGGCACCAGAATCGAAGAGAGTGTACTGAGATGGTATGGTCATGTGGAGAGAATGGGTAACAATAGAGTGGTGAAAATTTGAAGGAGGGAGGAGGCGAGGTGGGCCAAGGAGAAGGTGGAAGGATATGGTGGATGAGTGTGTGAGGAAGAGAGGTTCGGAAGTCGGCAAGGCTAGGGTACTGACAAGAGATTGAGCTGGCAGGATGAATATTGTGAGGAGTAGTGCGTGATCAGGGATTTGGCACCCTTTTTAGCATGACAGTGTCTGGATTGACTCTATCGGATACGTTTATGTGAAGCTACAAAACGTGGTGAATGTTTTTGGCGTATCAGATAGAACCAGGATTCTGGGGGCTTGAATGGTGAACGAATGTAAGTGTGGCTCATTGGATTGGGCAGATTTGGGCTGTCTGGACATTGCTACTCCTCACCCTGCCTAAGGTGGAAATGGAGGTCCGAATTATGATAATGATGAAGATGACTTATTGCATGTAGTAAGTTGATACTGTATTGTTAACAAGACTACCCGTCATCTGTGAGCCAGGTACTGTATATGGTAATAATACTATTTGATGAAAACTCGACTATTATGTATCCATCGTGGATGACTTCCAATGCTGGTTGAGTGATATGTGAACTCAAGTTGTGACTCTAAAAAACTTTTGTTAGTAACTTTCCCTTCTACAGTCAGTACTTTCTGATACAGTACTTGATTTTTTAACACAGACAGACAGGCACAGATACATTTCGGGGGGACAGAGCGACATGGAGGCGATTTCTTTGTGGCCACCCCGTGCGGGATTGAGGGGTCTGGCAATAGATAGACAGATAGATAGACTTCGTCTTCCTGGCTTAATAATTACAAAATGTAGAAACCAAATGTTTACTTTTATAAGAGATTTTTATTTCACCATGAATAAGTGCTGCAAAGTAGAACATCTAGTTGGAGAATCTTAATTCACTAGACCACCCGGCAGCTGAAAGGATTAAATCTAACCCCTCTCCTTCTTGAGGTTAATGCGTGAACGGATTCGACCGGTGTTGGCAACAGAGGAGCAGCTGGTGGTGGTGTGTCACCTGGTGGGTCCCTTCCTCCAGCGCTTCAACACTGAGCTGGCACGCAAAGTTTTTGATGTCACCATTGAGTTGTATGAGGCACTTGCTAAGGTATGCATTAGTTACCACGTGCTTCTTAACAGAGTTTTTTTTTTATCAGTTTTTTTAAGTTGGTCCTTGTTAACTATATTGTCTGTTGGGTATGTTTTGATGGCTTATTATTTTGGCAGGTGGACTGCAATGTGAAGTGCTGAAATACCAGGACCCAGTGTGTATACTGTGTCACATAAGGTAAATGTTGAAATACTGTAAAGTATTTCAGTACATTACCAGATTGGAAAGCATATGTCAACATGTTCTTTTTTCAGGTGGATCGCAGTGTAGGGGAGCTGAAATACTTGGACCCAGTGTGTGATATGCTGTACCACATCAAGTACATGTTCACTGGAGACTCCATCAAGACCGACCTAGAGGGCATCATCCGGGGACTACGCCCAGCTCTCCAGCGCCGCCTGCGCTTCATCACACACCTCAACTTGGATACCATTGAGGTAATTATATTTGATTTGTGTACACTTGATGGAACTGGGCCACTCCCACAGCTGGAATACTAAGTTGATGTTGCTTGAGATTGGAAGAGCCTTAACATATTCTGAGTGGCTTTGAAGATTTTATAATATTGTTCATGAGAGATATATTCTGCTGTACACTGCAGTATCCTTGTTTGTGTTGCTGATGCAGACTGTGTCAATATTTAAATAATACGAATAACATACAACTGAAGTTAAGGTGTACAGAAGTATGGAAAATATATTACCAAGGAAATGGTGCATTGAAGCTTCCAGTGCCACTTAGAATATGGTCCTTTGTTATGAGGTAGGAATGAGCCTTACTGGTTACTACTCAAAATCAACCCACCAGTTTGACTATACTTGTACAGTACATCAACTAAGCTTGAAGGGGTTGGGGATCTTTGTCAGGAGAGAGTAAACATGTTGAAATCCTGTGGTACAGTGCTATATATAGCTGCAGTACTTAAGTTTTTCTTTACCTCTTTACAGTGATGTTTTTCCATTTTGATAAGACTAATGGCAGCTATTTTTATTCAGCAGTCGTATTCAGTCCAGTAAAGAAAGGGTTAATGGAGGTTTTATCTAACCCCTCCAATTTTAAAAGTATAGCAAGAAATCACTGTACATGGTAACACACTGAGAGCTGTGGCTGTCTGTATATGTGGTACTTCATCACACATTGTCAGTGAGGCTGTTTTGGTAAATAATATTTCCTTTACTTTTTTCAGAATAATGCGAGTAATACTCCAGGAGGCAACAGTACCCCTGGAGTGAGCAGCAGCTCCTCAGTGAGCACTGCAACCACAAGCAGTACTACCACCACAACCAGCACTGCCACCACCAGCAGTACTAACAGCAACACAGCTACCACCAACAGCACTAACAGCACTGCAGGTCAAAGTGGAACTGGACCTGGGGAGGCACCAGTGCTGGGGTCATCTGGGTCAGGCATAAGCAGTCTGGGGCCTGGTGTGAGCCTGACTGGAGTGGGTGGAGCAGGGACAGTGGGGGCTGTAGCAGCATCACCAAGCCATGCCACCATTGGGGCAGCATCCAGTCTGGCATCACTCCTTCGAGATGCCTCGCCTGTCAGCACATCTTGAACATTATATGCTCTTGTTGTTTTGGCCCCAGACACATCTGGATGTGAACCCAGTGGAGCACAAGCCCACATTACTCTTCTGCAATGCAGCATCCTTCTTTTAAGGGATGAGGAGAAAGTTGAAGGACATTTATATTACAGAGCAGCAGAGCCACCAAGTTGTACGAGCTCCACCTCTTGAAGGTGTCCCGCTCCAGCACCTTTATGTGGTGTACACCACAACATCATACTATTTTTTAGTAATTTGGTGTTATTTTTGAATTCTTTCATTTAGCAAGGGTTTAACTTTACCCTTGTTGAAGTCAGTAAGGCTAGCACAAAGCCCACACTGGTGACTGAACAGTTGTTGATATGGCCCAAAGTTCATCTGGATGTGGACCCGGTGGATGGCAGGCAGAAATTGTCCTTTTCCAACAGTCCACCATCCTCTTTTGGGGGGTATAGGGAGGGAGTTTAGAGACATTTCTATAACTGGACCTACTCAGATATAGCAGTGCCACCACCCAAAGGCATCCTTCTCCATTACCTGACTTTGAGCTAGAGGCCTCTTGTTGTTCTCAGCCTCTTAAGGCGGTGTCACACTAGTCCCTTATTTTTCTTGCAGGAATCATTCCAGATACAGGTTCTTTGGAACCAGAGACAGACCTTAGTACATTACACTGTGCCTTGCACCTACGTGCTTGATGGAGATGCATCTTCTTCTTCTCCGTTGAGTTCGCCCCCAATCTCCTGGACCCACAATTGTCTGTAATGCTCAAGGTCACACTTGTGAGTAGCTTGCTTTACCATCCCTGTCATTGTAGAAGCTGCCTAGCATGAACAAATCACCCTACAGCAGGTATTGTTTGTTCCTATATTCTGACGTATGATTTCTCTATAAATTAGTGATGCAGTATCCTTTAAAGCATAGGTTTCCTTGTTAAAGACATCCAATGGCTGATTGATCGACCGGGGGGGGGGACGGTATTTTACACAGTGGAGCATGGAGCAGTTTAGATGGCACCACGTAAATAGTTAACTCAGGAAAGTACTCCAGGATGGGGCTACCCTATCAAATTTTGAAATATAAAAAAATGACACAAACCTTATGCCTACTCTTCTCTCATTAGATTTATTAAAGAAGAAGAAGCTTATCACTTGTCAGTGTAAACAATGTTCATGGTTTCTCAGGCAGGAACTACAACAGTCCTGGCTTGAGTCTGCCGAGCTTTACCTTGGCAAAATTACTTTCTTTTTCCCTGGGAAACTTGTTTCCGAGAGCTAGTGTGATAGCCCTTTAAGTTTGTAATATAAGGGTGTATTTCAAAATGACTTGAACCAGTGATGTTGACATTTGACTCAAAGCATAACTTCTTTGGATGGATACTGTACTTTCATTGACCTAACAGAGTTCACGGTGAGACCCATCAAGAGTCTAATATTACCATATTTATCATATTCTTTGCAAATTTATGTTTGGCAAGAACTTCTTGTTGAATGCACAGATTGTTAACTTCATGTTTTAATTTTTATGATACCTCCCAGTAGATGTGTCCTGACTTTCTGTTCACCTCTGGCATAAATTTGTTAAGCTAGCTCAAGGTCAGATAAGGTATGTTTAGAAAGTTCATGTAGTTCTGTACATTATTTTTGTCATAATGATTTTAATAATAAAATAAATATCCACATCTCAGCTTTGTGAAAATTATGAGGTCAGCAAAGCATTCCATGTCTTCTCAGTGAGGAGGACAATCAGTCATAAACTTAATAATTTAAAAGATTCACTCCTTCTGTCATCATCAGTCATTGTCACCATTGTCGTCTCCATCATCAGGCTGTTTCCCAGTAACAAATAGATAAGTAGGAGAAATGTCAGCAGAACACCCAAACCAAGTAAGAAGTAAGTGAGATAGGGAAAACATACATGCATTCACAATTCAGGCCTTTGAAAGAGAAAGAGAGAGAGAGTTGCAAAGAAAAGTTAATATCTCAGACTTCATGGTCCATACTGAGGAGATACTTCATATTTGCTTGGTAATTCACATCCAGTTCACATTCACTGTAATGTGAGGAAGGTCCTATTGTGGTTTCTATTAAACTGCTCTTCTGTAGTGCTGTTAATAACATCCATGGGTAGTCTGTTTCAGGTGGAGCAGATTGTGATGGAAAAGATTTAACGTATGCTGGTGTAAAATCTTTTAATTCTAGCTTCCAGCCATAGTTGCATGTTGAATTGGTGTTGAGATTACTGCACTTTCTGAGGCCAAGATTATCAGACCCATTCAGTATTGTAAACCCTGCAATGAGCTGACCTTGTAGTCTATGAGTTTCTATTGAAAACTGTCCCAGAGCCCTTAGGCGATCCTGATAACCCAGTCTCATGATGGATGAAATAAATTTTGTAGTTCAAGCAAGAACTCAACTGTACAGCGTACTCCGTAAGTGGCCGTATTAAGGGGTTATAGAGTGTAAACTTTGGACATAGTCTAGCAATTACTGGGCCTTTTTCTCTTGTTCAGTGCAGTGCTTGAAAATTTTAGGTCACTACTTATCAGGACACCAAAGTCATCATCATCATCCAGACCTCCTTTCTCACCCTAGGGCAGGATGAGGAGTAGCAACATCCAGACAGCCCAAGTTTGCCCAATCCAATGGGCCACACTTCCATTCACTCATCACCCAAGTGCCCACAATCCTGGCTCTATCTGGTATGCCAAAAAATTTCACCACATTCTAGCTTTGCATAAACATATCTAATTTTCCAAATTAGTCATGCTCAGAGATTTCCCCATAAGTGAAAGGTTTGACCAGGGATTTACATGGCCAGTATGACCTTGCATTTCTTAAAGATAAATAGTATTTGCCATGTCTCAGACCATTCCCCTAGCCTACACAAGTCTGCCTAGAGTTTTCCATTCTTACAAGATTGCTCACATTTGCTCCAAGTTTGATGTCATCTACAAATTTTGAGATCACACTTAACAGACCAACATCTTTATCATTATAGACCAACATCTTTATCATTGATATAAATGATAATAAACAGGAGTGGACCAAGGACTGACCCTTGTGGACCCTTGTGACTGAAGCCCAATCAGAAGAAATTCCGTTGATCACTACTTGCTGTTTAGTGTCTGTTAACCGTTAACTGTTCTCCTTTGCTTTTCTGTACAACCTGTCCATGATATTAACGTGTTTCTTCCAGCCTTTATTTTCCCTTTATTCCTACAGTGCCATAGAGCTCAGTGTGAATGGAACAAAACAAAGCATTAGGGATTGAATGAACCTGGGATTGAGGAGTCGTGGGGAGGGAAAGACGAGGGGGATGAGTGTTGGAGTCAGGGAAGGGAGACAAGAGGCAAAAGTGAGGTGGGGAGATGGACAGGGTTAGAGGAGAGGATCTGGATCATTATTGTTAACAATGGCAGTATGACTAACCTCCGTGGCAGATGAGCATATCAACCTATGTAGTGTTTGTTTTGAGCTAATTATGGGTTTGAGCTTGTATAGATTTCCCTAACCTTAATCTGCAGATTTTGGCCCAGAATAATTGGATGCAAGACTAAACAGCATACATTTTAATACCATAAAGATACCTCCTACACAAACCATCTCCGCAAGGGTAAAGGCACACCGGAACGAATCAGTGGCTGGTGAGTGGTGAACCCCTCAGCTCAGCCAGTGAGAGTGAGCACAGGTATTTCCTGGGCAGGCGTCGTCAGTCATTGCTCAGTCACAGTCTACCTGTGATCAGCATCCTTGTTATCTGTGTCATGCTCTGCAAGTTTATCATTATTATTGTGGATTCTGATCACTTCATCCTCCAGTGACAGTGCATGTATTACCCAAGCGTGCAAAGGATCCCTCACAGTGGCTGAAGAAAAACGTAATGGTGGTGAGGTTTGTGTACGTGTACGTGTTGTGATCTGGAAACTGTGCAGTACGATTAAAGATTACTGGCAGTGCAACAGCTGGGGGTTGTCCTGCTGGAACTGGGCAGGAGATGTAGGTTGTGAGTAGAAGCTGGTTGCCTTGCTGAAGTAGGTATGATAATGTCAAGCTTATTTTTGATGAGTCTTTTCCTGTAGAAAATTATGAAAAGCAAAGTGAATATTTTGGAAAGGTTGCGGGGTGTGTTCCTCATATTGATCAGCAATGTAAGGGCAATATGGTCAATGAGCTTCATGGCCCAAAGTTTGTGTACTGGTAAGAGTGATTTATGTTGATTACAATGTGTATGCAATGGATTTCTTTCAATCCATGGATTATTACAATGTGTGTGCAATGGATTTCTTTCAGTTCGTGGATTAAAGTACAAGAGGATACACATTGTTATGAGAAAGTGTGTTCAACTGGTGATGAGGATAGGAAGGGGTCCAGTTAAGTGAGCTGCACTAAAGTGATGAATGGCGTGAATTTGTGAAGCAGCGCATTGTTTCCATGCTCTACTTTACAGCCACTGCAGTAGAAGTGATGATCGTAGGTCTGTTGTAAGATCGCATAAGAGGCTTTCGTAGTACCACTTTCGCAGCGATGTGTTTTGCATATTTCATATCTCCACCTTCTCCTTGGCCTACCCCGCCTCCTCTCTCCTTCAGGTTCACTCAGATATACCTTTTCCACCACTCTGTTGTTATCCATTCTCTCCAGATGACCATACCGTCTCAGAACACTCTCTTTGATTCTGGTGTCCACAGACTTCCTCACTCCACATCTTTCACAAATCACATTATTTCGTATCCTATCCACTCTCTGTACTCCACAAACATTCCTCAGCAGTCCCATCTCCACTGCTGTCATTCTTGACTTTTCATTTTCATGCCACACCATAGTCTCACATCCGTATGTTAAAGTTGGCACTAACACTCCTTCATGTACCGTAAGCCTTATGCAGCTGCAACACTCAAGCTTCTGTTTCTTATCAAGGTTTTCATAGCACCAGCTACCTTCCTTCCTTGTGTCACTCTACTTTCCACTTCTTTTG
This sequence comes from Birgus latro, assembly GCA_018397915.1. Lineage (NCBI taxonomy): Eukaryota > Metazoa > Arthropoda > Malacostraca > Decapoda > Coenobitidae > Birgus > Birgus latro. The sequence goes on along the minus strand of JAGKTI010002207.1, from coordinate 21,827 downwards.
CACAATTTCCTCTCTTTTCTATCAGTGCACCCAGATATTTGAACTCTCTCACCAATTCCAGTCTCTCTCCATTCATACATCACACTGGAAGTCAGTTCACAATTACCATCACTTTACTCTTTTCTCCATTTACTCTCAAGGTATGACACAGACATCAGCAAAGCTCTACACTAGTCTACCAAGCTCTTGTCCAGTATCTGCAAGTAGCACTGCATCATCAGCACACTGTTTGTGATATTCCATCCATCACCATTCATTACCAACGCCATCCCTCTCCATTCGTTCATTTTCATTTTTGAAGGCTCCAACATGCTTGCATGCACCGGCCTTGGTCACTTAATGGTGGCTCTCCATGCTGCTCGATCTCTGGCAACTTCTCTATATAACCCCACAACACTGAGGTCACACCCAATGACCTTGCCCCAAATCTTTTTCAGTCTACCTTTCACTACCCTACCCCCAGCATTCTCACTTTCTGTACCCAATTATCATCCCCCATCCTCTCCACCTGCCCAAACCATCTTAATTTGTGTCTACTAATCACAGTACCAATACACTCCAGTCCCATCCTACCTCAACTCTTCCATCATAAACCTAACCCCCCCCAGGCCTTGCACTCAAGGATGCACTGCACATCCACCTAATCATTGCCATTTCTGTATGTTTGAGCCTGCAAATATCCTCTTCCTTTACTGCCCAGGCCTCACTACCTTACAGCATTACATTCATGCTGCATACAAAGATCCCTTAGCATGGAGGGACAGCCTTCTCAGTGTCAGGAGAGGCAACAGCTTCCTGAACTTCTTCCAACCACTCCTCACTCTAGCCACAGAGCTAGTTCCTGTCTCACCTCCAGCTTATAAATAACAAAGCTCTCCCATCCATTCAAGAGATTCACCAGCAAGTTCAATTCTTTCATGCCTGGCAATATCCACATGCTCCATTACTTGTGTTTTTACTTCTCTCATCACCCCATCCATATATATATTGAACAACCACAGGGACATCACACAACCTTATCACACACCCACATTGATCATAACCCATTCACTTAGATGCCCATTTACCCTTACACATGCCTCACTACCATCAAAAAAACTCTTGACGGCACCTAGCAGCTTACCATCTACACCGTACATGTGCTACACCTTCCACAATCCTTCTGTCTACTTTGCTGTATGCTTTTTCCCCGATCCATAAATGCCATAAACACATTATAGTCCTTGTCACAAGCCTTCTCCACTATCTGTCTCACTGCAAATATTTGATCTACACATCCTCTGCCACTTCTAAAGCCAGCCTGTTCATCACTCTCTAGGACTTCTGATATCTCTCTACTTTCTCTGTAATTCTTCCATATACCTTTCCTACAACACTCAATAAACTTATGCCACAATAATTCTTGCACTCTTTGCCCACCTTTATTTTTGTACAGGGGTACAATCACAGCCTTTTTCCACTCTGCTGGCACAGTTTCACTCATCCATGCCTTCTATCTCCACCAAGCGCTTCATTCTGCTCTCTTCAGTACACTTAATCATCTCTCTATACACCTCATCAACCCCAGCTGCTTTCTAATAATTTTACTGCAGTCTTTCTAAATTTCTCCCTCAGGTCATCCCTAAATAAGAAAGTTTATGTTCATGGCAAGTTTTCATTAATTAATCCCCTTCCTGGCAGACCCCCCCCATTGGGCAGGTGTCTATTACTCATGTTCAGGTACTGTGATTACTAACACAGACTGAAATTATTATATTGTTTCTCGAACGACTACCTGGTAACTGGAAAGCATTGGAAATCATTTAATATTCTAACCATATACAGTAAGACCTCACTATAACGGACTAATTAGGGCCCAAGCCAGTCCGAAAAATGCAAAATTCCGATAAAAGCGACATCCGGACTTACCCCTGCTAATCCGGACTTTTTCCGACATATCAGACATTAGTCCGGATTGCATCATTGGTTTTCACCACCATTGCAGTATTGTACTGTGTTATACCTTCACTACATTAATCAAATGGTATAGAAATACTGTACTGTGCACTGAAAAACATGTCTTTTACTTGTCTTATTGTGGTGAACATAGCTGAAGTGGTCAGGCAGTCCGGACTGCATTCTGGCTTTATCGGACTTTTTCCGATATATAGGAGTTTAGTCCAGTAGCTCCTCGAGTCCGATAAAAGCAAATTCCGGTCTATTGAAGTCCGTTATATCGAGGTTTTACTGTAATGTAGTGCTGCTCTTGGGTGACGACCCTTTCCCCTCTTCCTTCTTTCTTTCTTTCCTGTCTTCCCCTTGTCTTTCCTTCCTTCATTCTTTCCTCTTCCTTCTCTCTACAGGTGATTTCCTTTACACCAGGAAACCATTTACTATGCTAGGTGGTAACCATATAACCAATTTATGGAACCTGGTGGTTTAGTGGGTAATTCAGGCGCTCCAATCGGATTGAGCCCATGCAGGTTTATATCCAAGGGGTGGTAGGGGTTTACTGCTCACGTAATGCCACTCAGAGATGAGTGAGGCACATTACTCTCATCTAAAATGTCAGGACCAACTTGCCTAGCCCCTGGCTCCTGCACTCCTCATGAGGCAACACAGGATTAGATGATGTATATATGTATGTATGATTAAATAACCATAACCAGTAACAATCACGGGGCTGTTTGCCCAGACTGCCTAGGAAACAACTACTACTACCAGCAACAATCTGATACAGAACTGGGTAAGTAAAACTATCAGACCAGATATCCCGGATATTGTTAAAGAAGTATAGCCTGTTATGGGATAAGTACATCCCTACAGTAACTAAAGATCAAGTTCTATGATCTGCTGATTTGAACAGATGAGTATAATCTATAGCAAAATCTCACTTGAGCATCCTACATTTCCATGGATTTTCTGTTTAGACAAGTATATGGAAAGTTACTTTTTCTTTTTTATGTCAGTAGAATGTTGACTTAATGACATGCTGTTGATATGAACATTACGGTAAGGTTTCAATTTCAACATGCTGATTCATGTCCAACTGAAAATGCTTCAGCTTGTTTCCATAGCACCCTCAGTTCCTGAAAATATGAAAAATATGGAAATTAAAATGGGATGGTAACTAAGATATAGTTCAATAAAGAAGTTATGCATAATTACTCATAATTCAAACTCAATGTAAATACACTGTACCATGAAAACATGGTTATGAAAGACTTTGGGGATAGTTGAAAGTAGCCTGATTGATTGTGTTTATTGAAAAAAGGATGCCCTGGAGTGTTACTGGCATGAGAAAGGTAAGAAGGCTACAGAGGTTTGTTGGATCATATGACTGGTATACAAGGTGAAAATGAGAGGAGCCTCCAGGATTAAGGCTGAGAATGGTACTTAAGACTAAAAATAATGCTGAAAGACCAAGCAATGGTACCTGCAAATGAGGTAGTGAAAGAGTCTTATGATAAATCAAGTGGAACCAAATTGATTATCTGTAGAATGCAATGCTAATAAAATTTATAATTTCATTGTAGCAGCCGTGGCTCATTGGGTTAAAGCGCTTTGCTCTGGCCGAAGGGTCAGAGGTTTCCACCCAAGGGTCATTGAGACATCAGGAAGGGCATCTGGTCATAAAGTACTACACACTCTAAACTCAAGTCCTATACCCAGGGGCAACACCTTAGCCCTTATAGAAAAAAGGGGACACAGCATGTAAAAAAAATAATAATTTGGCAATAATTTTCATGCAGATACAAAAACATTTGGAAACATCACACTTAGTATGTACAGTAATACCTCGATTATCCGATGTAATAGAGCCAAAGGCATGTCCAGGTAATGGCTCTGTCTAGATACTAGACTTCTCCCATAGCCCCCCTCTGTACATAACCTAACTTTGAAAGCCAGTGTAAAAGGCCACTACAGTACATCGTATAACACTTGTTCCTGTTGTTTAACACTACTCTAACTGGTCAAACAGACCAATAAACCACAGCCAAGCAACTGCCATGGTCAAGCAGACCCACCAACCACAGACAAGCACATCATCGAAGACTGCACTGCACACAATCACCTATGCCAACAACACAACATACACTCCTTGAGAGCTCTGTGGGAAAGCCCGATCTTGGCCGTGGCCTTCCTTAGGGATTCAGGGCTGTTCGGCCAGACTGCCTAGGGAACAACTACTGTACTACTATTACTACCACAGACAAGCAATTACCACTGCAAGGCCATACCCTGCAGTAACATGGAAAAAAAAAAATGGCTACTCAAGAAAAATGCAGTGGGCACAAAACATAATGGTAGAATGGACTAAAATCATGGTACAGTACAGTATGCTAGAATAAAATCACAATTCAACCATTCCTCATCAATCCTACCCAGGATCTCCCACTTCAGAATCATCACTACCCTCTTCCTTTTCCCTGGCAAAGAAGTCATCATCACATACTCTAGAAAGTGGCATGCAAGGAACAGCAAGGCCTGAAGCAGGTAAGAAACAACCACAAAAGCCACTACGTGTGGCCATAATTTCCACCCGGACGCAAGCATTTTGTCTGGATATTGTGAAAAAATGTACAAATAATGGTTTTGAACAGCCAGATCATGGCATCCATGTAATGGCCATACAGATAAGAAAGGGATTACTGTATCACCAAAGAAAGAAATATCATCATCATCATCATCACCACCCAGAACTCTTTTCCCAACCCAAAGTTGGGTGAGAGAGAGAGAGAAAAAAAAGCCCAACTGATATTCCTTTACCAAGCTATAAATGTATATAATAGTTCTATATAAATTAGAGAAGTATATTTGTTTGAACTTTCATATGATCCTGTTCACAGTTTCTTAGTCCACTACCACAGAAACCTGTAAGCATCTCACAATTCTGGAATTATGCAAACCAAATTTTATAAAAGGCACTAATTCTATCTGTCTTTGGCAGCCAATGTTCATGTTGCATTAAGAATATGATTCTCAATGCTTGCAGTCTTCATTTCTGAAATCAGGCCACCTCAAGCTTCATTTGTAATGAAAACATTGTACATCAAGTACGTTTAAAATCTGAAATGTGTGCTACGAAGGTAGGCAATGAACCCCTTCATATCATTTCCATCCTTACGAAATATACTGGAAAAGCATGTCCATGCCAAAAAGTGTGACCATGGTGATGAAAGATTGAATGTGCTCCTCAGGATACTTAATGTTAACTAGCACATCACATCAAATCATTATCATCATATCAAATACATCAACAAAAGATGATCACTCACCTTCATCAAACATGAACTCATCTTCATACTCTTTTAAGAACTTCTGAGATCGACTCTCATCAATGAAGAGTTGATATACTTTCTTCACATCACTGATGCTGATCTGAGGAAAGCAAGGGTATGTAGTATTTCATTAATTTATTTCAATTCCCCTACATCCAATCCTATATGTTCTCTGAATATGATCTACTAAAATATCAAGGTCTATTTGTCTATCTATCTATTGCCAGACGCCTCAATCCCGAACGGGGTGGCCACAAACAAATCGCCTCCATGTCACTCTGTCCCCTGCCATTTCACTACCACGCTCCCAACTCACACCCCCCTCTCTCATATACCTCTCCACTCCATCCCTCCATCTCATCCTCGGCCTCCCCCTCCCTCTCGCCCCCTCCACCTCACTCACATACACTCTCCTCGTCAATCTTTCACTCTCCATCCTCTCCACATGCCCAAACCACCTCAACGTGTTTCTCCTAACGCTTCCCATCACGTCCTCAACCACACCACAATGCTCCTTCACTTCCTCATTTGTTAGTCTGTCTCTCCATGTGACTCCACATGCTCCTCTCAAATAACTCATTTCCACTGCTCTCACTCTTGACTTCTGTCCTTCCAACAGGGTCCAAGCTTCACTTCCATATGTCAGAGTTGGTATCACAATACTGTCATGTAACAACTTTTTCACTTCCATGCTCACCTCCCTGTTTCTTATCACTGCTTTCAACGAACCAGCAACCTTCCTTCCCTGCTGTACCCTTTCGAGCACTTCACCCTCCAGACTACCATCCTTACTCATCACACTGCCCAAGTACTTAAATTCACTCACATTCTCCATATCCTTCCCATCCAATCTCACTGTACACTCACTGGCTTCACTTCTCTCGAAGACCATCACTTTACTCTTCCCCACATTCACCTTTAGATTCCATTTCTTACACACTCTCCCAAACTCATCTACCAAGCCTTGCAGCTCCCCTTCGTCTTCACTCAACAACACAGTATCATCTGCAAACATCAAGGTCAATTTTATCAATCTATAAAAGATAATCTTAATAATAATAATAATAGTGTTAATAATAATAATCCATCCATTATCCAATCCTATGCCGCCCCATGAGGGGTGTAGGAGCCTGGGGCTAGGCAAGTTGGTCCTGACATTTAAGATGAGAGTAACTAGCCACACCCATCCCTGAGTGTTATTACATGAGCAATAAACCCCAACCACCCCTAGGATATGAACCTATGCAGGCTCAATCTGATTGGAGTGCCTTAACTACCCACTAAACCACCAGGCACCATAATTTGGTTATATGGTTGCCACCCAGTGCAGTAAATGGTTTCCTGGTGTACAAGAAACCATTTGGCTTATCACTCGGTGTAGTCACCCTTAGGAAGAAGGAATAGGAAAGAGTGAGGGAAAGAAAGACAGAAGAGAGAGAGTAAAATCACCTGTAGGATGGAAAAGGAAAGAATGAAGGAAAGGAAGATAGAAGAGGAAGGAAGAGAAGAAAGGGCTGACATCCAAAGCAACACTACAGCAAGTGCATGGATGGTGAGTGTCCCCACCTACCATTTTATTAATAATAATAAAAATACTGTAAAATAAAAAAGGGGGGTGAGTGGTAATGCATACGAGGGCTATAGATATAAATGGAGTTTGTGTTGGGAGAGAAGATAGGGCTGGAATAATAATCTCGAGGATACAATAAAGACTGGAGATATTGTATCTGACATGATCACACCAGATGGTACCTCATTTGGCATTAGGCTGCCGAGTGAGCAGTTCTACACTTCATCATTCTCCACTGTGTGTAAAAAGTCATATATTCTTGAAGCTATTCTACAATTCAGTATACAAATATTTGTCAAATTTAAACCTGCTTGTGAATCACTGATATTGTTAACCAAATCAAAGCTAACATTGTAGCCCATCACACAACTTTTAGCTGAAATGTGAATATTTCTTAATTTAAACCTAACAGATACTATGTTACACACAAATTCAAGCACCTACTGCCCTGATAAGTAAAAATCAAAGTGGGCTGATTACAACCACGTGCTGCTTAGCACCCATGATCCATTTTGAAAAACAGGACATTACACGACCTGGATGTTAAGCAACCACCGTAACTTATGCACTGTATACTGTGTATTGTACTATATATACAGGTATATGATATATAATGTACTGTATATTACTTTTAAAGTACAGTACAGTATAAAATGCCCAAATTAAGACAATATTACATAGCCTGTAAAATACATAGCTTAACAATCACTTGGACTCATGCTGCTACATTTGGGAGCCAAACCCTTAGGTAATGCAGATTGCTAGGTAAACCTGATGCAAGGATACACAAGAACATTTTAAAGCGGCGGTAAACATGCGACTAGACACAGCTGCCTGCAGCCAGTGTTGATGACACTGTTATAAGGTAAACATTTTACTGCTTGTTAGTAAACTTTTTACAGATTTTTGGTATATTTTTACTGCTTTTATGCAAGTAGGGAAAAAAAGAAAAATATTAAGACATATGAACAATATTACAGCATACCTGTAGAGGTTATACATGTACAGTACTGCGTATCATATGGCTGGCAGCATAACCGCTTTGTTTTCAAATGCTGGCTGGCTATCGGGCAGCAACACTGCTTTGTGCCTGAATACACTCAGTAAGTCCTGTTCTTTGAATGAGTTTTTAAATTTCTATTATGCATGAATTTTTATGAGTCCCCATATGTTAAGGTATTCTTATGGGTCCCCAGACATTAAAACAAATAGACGTTGTGCAAAAAGGACGTTAAGAGGCGCATGAATATTATATAGCGTTGCGTTGTCCAGATCCCTAACAAACAGGAGATTCTGTACAGTAGGTCAATCTCTCTCCACCAAAAGAATAAGTGAAGTGTTAGAGGAAGTAGACTGTGGCACCAGTCGAGCAAGGTGGTACTCCCAAGGTGGATGGAAAGCTGGTGACAGGGAGAGCTGGAGCTACCATTTCATCAGCCCTCGGGACTAGTTCCTGACCATCCCCTTTTGCTGAACTTTTTCAGCATTTCAGTAACATAGAGAGTATGCCAGCATACTCACTAATACAAGTTTCTCTAGCTGTTAACACCAAACTACATTCACATTACACTTCCTATCCAACATCCAACTAAAATGGCATTGTTTAACCAAGCCTCAGAGTCCCCAGAAGGGGGGGACCATAAATGCCCCCCAATATCCGCCCCTCTTCCAGTGATGACCCAACGAGATACCTGGAACCACTGTCTGACCCATTTCTCCATTTCTGCAACATTCATAGCCTTTCTTCTAACCTTCTCTCTCTTGAGCACCACCTCTCCTCCTCTAAACCTCACCTTCTCTTCCTAAATGAGACTAAGCTATCTGAGGCAATTGAAAGCAAACTGTTCTCTGTATCCTCCTACTTTATACTCATTTCAAAGCCAAACGTGGTTGCTGCATTTATGTACACAATGACTTATCTTGCTCTCGTGTTCCTGAACCTGATTCTTTGGAATTCTCTACTCTTTGGCTTCAGCTTTCCTGTCACTCTCTGACTATACATATCTGTGTTGTTTACTTATCTCTTAATTCTACTGACTATGAAAATTTTTTTGACTATCTTACTTCTACAATGGAACACATCCTATCCATTCCTCCTTTCTCTGAAATCTCCATTCTACGAGATTTCAATGTTCACTACCACCTTTGGCTCTCCTCTCCTTTCGCTGATCCATCTGATGAACAGGGCTACATCTTTTCTATCCATAATGACCTAGAGCAGCTTGTACGGCACCCTACCCATATCCCTGACCACCTTGGAGAGAGTTCCAACATACTGCACCTCTTCCTTACAACTAAACCTTCGGCTTACGCTGTAAATTTTTCCTCACCGTTGGGCTCCTCTGATCACCTCATCACCTTAACCTGTTCTACTGCTCCAGTACGGCCTGTGGACCCACCAAAGAAACGTCGGTTGTGGCACTTTGGAGCTGCTGATTGGGAGGCCCTCAGGCAGTCCTTCTTTGATTTTCCCTGGAATGACTACTGTTTCCATAGCTGAGGACCATCCGAGGGTGCCATGCACATTATGAAGGGTATTCTCTCGGGCACAGAAGCATACATTCCTTTCTCATATCCTTAGACTAATGGGGGGGTACTACTGCTGTCCACAACAAAAAGGCCTACAAAAGGTACCGGAGCCAACCCACCCCCAAATCTCATCTTTTTTATGTTTCTGCCTGGAATCATGCTAAGTCTGTTCTTCGCTCTACTGAAAATAATTTCATCCATACTAAATGCTCTGAACTCTCCAACTCGAATTCTTCCCACTCCTGGGACCTTGCGAAAAACTTTTCTAACACCTTTACCTCATCATCCTTCCCTCCTTTTTTCAACTCTGATGGCTCTGTTGCTATTTCTTCTACTGATAAAGAAGAACTCTTCACTCAGACTTTCTCTTCCAACTCCACCTTAGACGAGCCTGCTGCTGTCCCTCCATCTCTTCCCTCCTCTGGCTTCCTGATGGCTAACATCGAAATTTCTTCAATTGATGTATTTTCTGCCATCACTGGCCTCTATACTAACAAGGCATATGGGCCTGAAGGGGTCCTTCCTGTTGTCCTGAAGAACTGTGCTTACACCCTACTTACGTAAATTCTTTCGACTTTGTCTATCAACTTGCACCTTTCCTTCTTGCTGCAAGTTTGCTCATTCAGCCTGTCCCAAAGAAGGGTGACCATTCCCAGCCCTATAACTATTACCCAATTGCTTTAACATCCTGTATTTCAAAAGTTTTTGAGTCTGTTCTTAACAAGAGAATTTTTAAAAATATTTCCTATCACAACCTTCTTTCTGATCGTCAGTATGGGCTCCACCAGGGATACTCCACTGGTGATCTTCTCACCTACCTTTCAGACTCCTGGTCATTTGCCACTGCACTTGACATCACAATGGCTTTCAACCAAGTCTGGCATAAATCTTTACTTTCCAAACTACCCTCTTACGGTTTCTATCCTTCTATCTGTGCCTTTATCTCTAGCTTCCTTTCTGGTCGTTCTATAGCTGCTGTTGTAGATGGCCATTGTGCTTCTCCTAGAGCTATCAACAGTGGTGTTCCTCAGGGCTCTGCCCTATCACTAACTCGCTTCCTTTTATAGGTCAATGACCTTCTAAGCTGTACATCTAACCTCATCCCCATCCACTCATACACTGATAACACCACCCTTCACCTTTGCATTTGCTTCCTGCAGTGTCCATCTCAGCAGTTCCTTCAACAAACAAGGGATGAAGCTATGGCACACCTAATGTCTGACTTGGCCTCTGATTGGGGTAAAAATAACCTTTTATTTGGCGCCTGGTGGTTTAGTGGGTTATTATGGCGTTCCAATTGGATTGAGCTGGTGAAGATTTATATCCAAGGGATGGTTGTGGTTTATTACTTATGTAATGTCACTCAGGGATGAGTGAGGCTGGTCACTCTCATCCTAAATTTCAGGACCAACTTGCCTAGCCCCAGGCTCCTACGCTCCTCATGGGGCAATGTAGGACTGGATGATGATGATGGATGTTTTTAATGAATCAAAAACTCAGTTCTTACATCTATCAACCCAACAAAATCTTCCACAGTAGTATCCTCTACTTTTTAACAATATCCAGCTCAATCCTGCATTATCTTTAAACATTCTTGGGGTTTCATTCTCTTGGGATATATCTTGGAAAGAACATATCACTTCTCTTATAAAATCTGCTTCCAAGAGATTGGGTGTGCTAAGCCAACTCTGTACCTTCTTTACCCCTGCACAGTTACTGACTTTATACACGGGTTTTATTCGCCCTGTGAAGAGTACAACTCTCATGCGTGGGAAGGCTCCCCCACACAGCTCTTCTCAACAGGGAGGAGTCAAAGGTTTTTCAGCTCATTAACTCTCCTCTTCTTACTGGCTCCCTTCAACCTGTCTCTTTGCCTTACTGTTGCATCTTGATCTCTTGGCTATTGCTACTTCAATGGTCACTGCTCCTTTAAACTACTGTATATGCTAGCATCCCTTCACCACTATGGCAGGCACATAGCAGCCATCTAGCAACATACTCTCATCCCTTTTCTGTCCAATGCTCTAATGCAGGAGTTAACTGCTATTCCCAGTCCTTCATGTATGCAACAGGTCAACTCTGGAACTCCCTGTCTGTTTTTCCTACTGCCTACGATTTCCATTCTTTCAAACAGTGTTTCCATGCATCTCAAAATGAATGGATCTTCAATTTGGCTCTCTGTTAGCTTCTTTTTGTTTTTCTTCTTGGAGAAAGCAACTTGTAGGCCCCTGGCCTTTGGTTCTTCCTTCCTTGCATTAAAAAAAAAAAAAAAAAAATGATTTTCTGTTCTTGTGTACCTTTCTTTCCTTACCTGCTTTTCTTTCCTCTTTATAGCTACAAGGTTGGCCAGGGTGATGAGCTGGATGGCATAACGCAGAGACGACTCTAAACCTATCTTTGTTAATACCACCAGGGCATCATCGTGTATATCACAGTCTTCTTCTTCACATCTGGTGGGGTAAAAAGTATTACAGTACTGTGTCTCAATTTTGCTGTCATGTCTGGATATTGCAGCTGTGCAGTACTATTTGATTACATGAGTGCAGCATACTGCCATGAAATTCATACAGTATATAAGAATTTACTTTCACTTGTACCAGGTTACAAAATGCCATTATTAAAATTATAGGTTTGAAATATTCTGAATTCATCTTCATCCAAACACTTGTGTCCAACAAGTTATGATAATATCCAACAAGCACAACACAAATACATAGAGTCAAAACATAATCAACAGCTTGGCTATGATGTGATCTGCTATCCCTCTATCATCACCCTGATGTTTTTTCCTCACCTACCAATGGGGTGAAATAGGATCAAAAAGCAAAGAAAGAAAAAGTCAAAAAAAATGAAAACTAATAACAGTATGAAGAGTAAAATGGACCATACAATCATTCAGACATATTCAAGTCTCAAGAATCCTGGTTTCATCTAAACCTAACAATCTGCACATAATATTCTTCTACAAAGATGCACTTGACAAACATCTGACAGTCAATCCATCAATAGCCAAGATACAAAGGAGGTAGGGCAGCCATCATGAAGACAGAGTACTGAGAACTTGTAATGAGTCACAATGAGAGCAAGGGGGATGGACATAAACGGCCACTGACATGCAACAGTTAAGATGTGCACTTTTTAATTTTAGTTTTTTTGTTTTTTTTAATACATTTTGGCAATGCTTAAGTACCCATTTGTTGTCACAGATTGCAGCTTTACTTAATTTAAAATTCTGGCCACATTCACATGAGCATCTTATTTGCATAAAACTGATGCTTCTGTGGACTTTCTGAGGGTAACAAATTACCAAGTACAAACTAAATAATGTCACTTGGAGTCCAAACTGTCCTTAAATGCAACCCTTATATCTTCCTAATATGCTGAAGTACCATACTGTACAAACCTTATTTTCAAAATTTCTCTGATTTCAGTGTCTGCATAAGGTGATGTTTTGATGATGATCATTCTATCCAGCATATCAATGGGGATGCCATGTGGGGACATATTCTGTGTGCCTCTTATGCGTGTAATGCCTCGGTTGGTGGCCACAATCACTACAGGTGCCATATCATCCTCCAGAGCTCGGTTAAGGAATGAGAAGCATTCAATGTCTAACATATGTACCTGCAAAGAAATGAATGCATTATTACACTCTTCTCAAATTATACCGGTATGAGTAAATATACAGTAAAACCCTGATGTAACAGACTTCGATGGACCGGAATTCACTTTTATCGGAATCGGAGCCTATCTATCTATTGCCAGACGTCTTAATCCCGTAAGGGGTGGCCACAAACAAATCGCCTCCATGTCACTCTGTCCCCCACCATTTCACTGCCCTGCTCCCAGTTCACATGTGACCCCCCTCTCTCATATCTGCACTCCATCCCTCCATCTCATCCTTGGCCTCCTCCTCCCTCTCCCCCCCCACCTCATTCACATACACTCTCCTCATCAGTCTCTCACTCTCCAACCTCTCCACATGGCCAAACCACCTTAATGTGTTTCTCCTAACGCTTCCTACCAATCCACATCCACACCACAACGCTCCTTCACTTCCTCATTTGTCAGTCTGTCTCTCCATGTGACTCCACATGCTCCTCTCAAATAACTCATTTCCACTGCTCTCACTCTTGACTTCTGTCCCTCCAACAGCGTCCAAGCTTCACTTCCATACGTTAGAGTTGATATCACAATACTGTTACGCAGCAGCTTTTTCACTTCCATGCTCACTTCCCTGTTTTTTTTCACTGCTTTCAAGGAACCAGCAACCTTTCTTCCCTGCTGCATCCTTTCAGGCACTTCACCCTCTAAATTTCCATCCTTACTCATCACACTACCCAAGTATTTAAATGCACTCACATTCTCCATATCCTCCCCATCCAATCTCACTGAACATTCACTGACTTCACCTCTCTCAAAGACCATCACTTTACTCTTCCCAATCAGACTAAATTCTTATACAGTATATCAGAATAAGTCCGATAAAGCCAGAAGCGGTCTGGACTGCCTGACCACTTCAGCTATGTTCACCACAATAAGGTAAATAAAAGAAATGTTTATCAGTGTACAGTATGGTATTATTATATATACCATTTGATTAGTGAATGTACAATACAGTAAAGCACTGCAACGGTAGTGAAAACAGTTTAAAAACCGCTGGTGCAATCCAGACTAATGTCTGTTATGGCAGGGGACAGAGTGACATGGAGGCGATATGTTTGTGGCCACCCCGTGCGGATTAAGGCGTCTGGCAATAGAGAGATAGATAGATAGAAGTCCAGGTTAGCAGGTGGAAGTCCAGATGTCACTTGTTTCGGAATTTTGCTTTTTTCGGAATGACTTGGGCCCCAATTAGTCCGTTATAGTGAGGTTTTACTGTACTGTATGGTATTTCTTACTTCCTTTTCAATACTACATCATTCTACTGAATGAAGTCAGATGTTATTTTTGGTAATGTTTATTACAGCATTGCCAAATTTTTCCTGCAAGGAGTATGTCATCCAACACCCTGCCTGGGAAGCATGAGTAATAATATATATATATACAAAATCATCATCATCATCATCATCTGGACCTCCTTTCCCACATGATAGGATCACAATAAAGTGATTACATGCCTTACAGCAGTCCTCACCTCATCTATAAACAGAACTCCTGGCACAAGCTCAGCCTTCCCCTCCTCTCGCCATTCAGCAACCTTGGCATTGATCTGTTGCCTGACCTCACCTTTAATTTCACCAGTGTCACCTGCAATAATTAATTAATATACTGTGATCAAATAATCAATCAATCAATCTATTACTAAACTATCATCAAATCCTATATTCTCCAATCATTAGCACTATGGGGTCAAGGTTAGGCTACTTAGTCAAAAAATTTAAGGCAGAAGTTACTGGGCTAGTAACCTGCCCCCAAAAAGAATTATGTGAGCCACAAATTCCAACCACCCCTCTGAAATAAACTCATATGGACCACACTGGGCTGAAGCTTCATTACCAACTAAACCACCAGGCATCCCTCTGGTTATATGGCTTCCACTCAATGTAGTACCATAAACAGATTCCTGGGCTACAAGAAACAAGCTGGTTTGTCATTCAGTGTATGTGAAAGAAGCAATGCAATAGTGGATGGTGGAGACCCCCATCCACTATTTACAAATTAACAGTAACTGCAATGGCATCAAAAGAATAGCTGGACATCATCAAGATTTTTCTTCCCTCATATCACATCTCAATTTACACATTCAAAATAATCAAAACTTAACTGCACAATGCAAGCTTGAATCAACAATTTATTTTGTGGTACCGGGTATATAATTTGCCTTACCCATAGATTATCGCATACAATATATTCAAGCAATGCAGTCACCATCATCATCATCTAATCCCGTGTTGCCCCATGAGGAGCATAGGAGCTCCGGGCTAGGCAAATTGGTCCTGACATTTAAGATGAGGGTGACTAGCCTCACTCATCCCCAAGTGGCATTATGTGAGCAATACCAAGTGTTATTCTATAATGTTAGTGTTGAATATTGTGAATGCACATACTTTTGTAATTACTAATATGAAATGTAAATATCATACCTGAAAACAAAGCAAGGAAGCCTTGTGTGCGATTGTTGATAACATCAATTTCATGAAGAGTGACGGTGTGTACCACTTCTTTCCTCTTCTGAAGCTCACCCTCTGGGCACTGTACAAATCTGAAAGTGAGATAGCAACTCAACTGAAGACCTGATAATTAAGTCACTTCATGACAACACTGTGAACTTAACTCTAACATATGGCAATGAAGTGTGGACTCAGCTGGAAGATAAGTCAGAACTCACTCAAGTTGAAATCAGTTATGAAAAGGATATATGAACTTATATGAAAAGACAGACAGACAAATGAGGAAGTCAGTGAGTGTAGTGGTGTCAACGTGGATATGCCGGACAGCATTAGGAGTACGGTACAGTATCTTGAAATGGTTTGGCCATATAGTGAGTAGGGAAAATAAGAGACTGACTACAAGAGTGTATCTGAGTGGGGTGGAATGGGGCGACCGAGACTGAAATGGAGGGATGGGCTAGAAAGGCACATAATGAGCCAGGCGTGAGCTGGAGAAAGGGCAGCCTGATGAAAGAGGACAAGGTGACGTGGAGGCAATTTAGTTGTGGATACCCCTTCCCGTAATAAGGAATTTCGCTATACTAAATGCCTTAAAAGTAAATAAAAAAGAAAGTAAGACAGAGATACGGAAAATCCACTGATATGGTATAAAAGTGCTAAATCGACTTAGAGCTATATTTAAGGTTACTAGAAAAACCAGCTTTATAAGTTGCAATGAGATATTCTTTTCTGTAATGTACTGTTAACAGCAAAAATAATGAAGACAGACAACAGACACAGACAGACAGACAGACAGACAGAGAAGGGGGGGGAGTGCCTTACTGTACTATGAGGACTTACTGCAGCTATGGAAGGTCTCCCATCTCCCTGGTCATGAGTAACGAAATCTAATAAACATTTACTCAGTGACAGAGGAGGACGAACAAACACAGTTACTTGAAGAGTACAAGAAACAAAGAAAATTTATTCGGTGGATGACCCTCAGTATCCCATAACATCTCGGTAAAGTTGCACACAGTCATTAAAGTCTGTTTGGTTAGTTAAATGGCAACTTTTATGTAACTGTTAAGTTTAATTGCTAAAACTAACATAATGTTATGAGCTACTGATGGTAAGGAAGAGGAATGGAATTCTTGCAGGCAACTGTACCTCTCCTTGGGGCTTCATAGGATTACAAAATGTGTCTGAGATGATTACAATATCAGTCTTAAAGAAGAAGGGGAGTGGCCATGTGCGATTTACAAAAGCGTGGTATGTAATTTCATCTTGTACAGTGTTTTTGATAAGTGGGTGCATAAGAGATGTAGTGGTATTAGAGGTAGACTGTGAGATAATGCCAATTTCATATGTGCGATGTGTCAGGCAGAGCATGAGGAGATTGCCTGGCGTGAAAGGACTGAACATGTTGGTGAGTCTCTTGGATGTGTGGAAGAGTTTTGTTATTTGGGAGACATGTTATGTGCTGGAGGTGTGGCTAGAGTGAGGAGTGGTTGGAAGAAGTTCAGGGAGCTCCTGCCGGAGATTCTCCTGACACTGAGAGGGCTCTCCCTCCATGCTAGGGGATCTTTGTATGCAGCATGTGTTAGGAGTGTAATGCTGTATGGTAGTGAGACCTGGCCAGTATTGGAGGAGGATATTCGCAGGCTCAAATGTACCGAAATGGCAATGATTAGGTGGAAGTGCAGTGTGTCCCTGAGTGCGAGGTTTATGATGGAAGAGTTGAGAGGTAGATGGGACTGGAGTGTATTGGTGTTGTGATGAGGAGGGGTAGACTGAGATGGTTTGGGTATGTGGAGAGAAAATATTAGGGGTAGGGTGGCAAGAGGCAGATCAAAAAAGACCTGGGACAAGGTCATCAAGTGTAACCTCAGGGATAAGGGACTAAATAAGGAAGCTGCCAAAGATCAAGCAGCATGGAGAGCTGGTATTAGGTGACCATGGCCGACGCATGCAAGCATGTTGGTGCCTTCAAAAACAAAATTAAACAAAACAAAGCAAAATGAGAGTAATCATGATACACTTTAAAGACACAAGCATTAATTAGACATTTAAATATCAACATTCTATTTCAATCTCTGTATCTCACCTGGTTTGTGGACCTGTGGCATCATAGTCTCGTGCTCTTGTAAATGACCTACCCAATTTGGTTATTTTTCCTGTTGCTTTGTCAATTGTTATCACATCACCAGCTTGTACCTACAAAAAAAATCAAAGAGGAAAGATTACTTCAATAATTCATTCATTATCTGATCCAGTGTTGCCCCATGAGGAGCATTCATTAGTCATTTTCTCTCTTACTATTTAAGCATGAGGGGCTTACTGTATCTTCAACAGAATGACAGGGAAAAGTAAATCTTAAAGATGGAAAATAAAATGCAAAGCCTAGAGCAGCTCAAATGCTGGTATTTTACTGCCAAGCAATACTCTTGTAACTCAGTTGCCAGGACCAACATTATTTAATAACAACTGCATAAACCAAAACATGGTTTATGTACCATGTGTGAATGGCAATGATTATACTTCACCTTTTCTTTTGTAAGTGCCTCTATGAGCTTATTTCCAAGGTCATAGATTGTCTCCATTTCTGTAGTCTTGAGGGTAAGCTTGCCAATCTTAGCTCCTGTGCCAGTGGCTGGGCGGTCAATCTGAACCTCCACCACTTCACCTTCAATAATCTCCGTCTCCTCCTTGATGCGAACACCAATAGACCGACGGAATGCCTGTGTCAGTACCTCAGTCTTGGACATGCCCAAACTGCAAAATATCTATTGTTATGGTACCCAGATATCAGAAAAACCTATGTACTATAGTCCTGTAAAAGTGAGGATATCACAAAAACCTGTTTAAAACTAAAATCTTTTATCATTTACTCTTTTACATTCCTTTGTGTAGTCTGTATTTATGGTTACCAAAATAATCACTGTGAGATGCTTACTACCAACTTTTCCATAAGCTGACAATGAAATTCTTCAGCAAAAGGGGATCTCCAAAATGAGGTGACTGAGTTTCAGTGACTGTAAATGAAAAGAAAGGTGAAAGTAATAAATACAGGTACAGTACTTGGACTTACGTCAAA
Organism: Birgus latro; assembly: GCA_018397915.1. NCBI lineage: Eukaryota > Metazoa > Arthropoda > Malacostraca > Decapoda > Coenobitidae > Birgus > Birgus latro. Next base: position 3,278 of record JAGKTI010002207.1, on the reverse strand, counting down.
TGAATTAACTCTTACTGCATGCTGAAAGCATACAAAGAAATCCAGTACAATTCCAGATGGCATTATATATAATTTGAAAAGATCTTCCTATCTATTGCCAGACACTTTAATCCCATAAGGGGTGGCCACAAACAAATTGCCTCCATCTTGCCCTGTCTCCCCCCATGTCACTGCCCTCCCCCCAGCTCACACACCCCTCTCTCATATATCTCTCCACTCCATCCCTCCATCTCATCCTCAGCCTCCACCTCACTCACATACACTCTCCTTGTTAGTCTCTTGCTCTCCATCCTCTCCACATGGCCAAACCACCTCAATGTATTTCTCCTAATGCTTTCTATCACATCCACACCCACACCACAACACTCCTTCACTTCCTCATATCAGTCTCTCTCTCTATGAAACTCCACAAGTTCCTCTCAAATAACTCATTCATTCTTTCACTCATCTAATCCAGTGTTGCCCCACGAGGAGCACAGGAACCCAGGGCTAGGCACGCTGATCCTGACATTTAAGATGACAGAGACCAGCCTTACTGATCCCTGAGAGGCATTACGAAAGCAATAAACCCCAACCACCCCTTGGATATAAATCTGCACTAGCTCAATCCGATTGGAGCATCTTAATTGCCCATTAAACCACCAGATGCCATAATTTGGTTATATGGTTACCACCCAGTACAGTAAATGGTTTCCTGGCGTACAGGAAACAATTTGGCTTGTCACTCAATACAGAGTTACCTGTAGACAGAGGGAAGAGGAATGAATGAAGGAAAGAAAGATAGAAAAGATGAAAAGAAGAGAGGAAAAGGTAGGCACCCGAGAGCAGCACTACACTGAGTGAGTGGATGGTAAGCACCTCCACCAACCACTTCACTCATACTGGTAATGATTCATGCTGATTCATAACTTACAGGAGCAAAATTTCATCATCATGCAAAACAATCCTTTCAACAGACATACATAATACTTAATGAGGAAATGTTAAGCAGTTCTGTACAGTTATCAGTAACTTGGATGATGAAATGGAGCACTGGATGTGACACTATCACATTTTCATCCCTCATATATATAATCCCCTTCTCATGAACACTCACATTACATTAGTGACCATACGTATGCCCAAATCATACGTTCCCTCTGCTGGAAAAAATGTACCTATAAATTTCTGAAGCTGAGATGGATGTGAATGGTGTGTCAGGGCCAAGTGACTGAGCCAAGCCAAGTGCTATAGCAGTCTTGCCAGTTCCTGGCTGGCCTGCTATTAGTACTGCCTGTCCAGCCAGCTTCCCCTCCTTGATCATGTTCTGCACCACACCCGCTGCCCGCCGTGCCTGCAAATACACACAAATAATTGCATTGTGTAGCCAAGTGGGGACCAACAGCAAGGAACAGAAAAAGTCGAGGCCACAACCAAAAGGACTTAAATTCACACTTTCACCTTTCTGAGGTGACATGCAAACCTATTACACCACAGCAGCACAAAAGGCTAAGTAACAATTGTATTAAACTGGCATGCATACATGTACTTTTGTCTCTATAGTACTCTCAACCTTTTTGGTTTAATATCTTACCAAACTGATTGGGTACTGTACAAAATGTTTCTCAGAAGTGATTTAAGCTTCAATAGAAACTCTGTAACTATGATAATATACTGCCAACCTTACTAATAAAACAAGAAGAAACTAAATATATGGTGGAATCTCCTAAATCGCTGTCTCATGAGACTGGGCACATGCCGTGATTTGAGAATTTTGTGATTTAGTAATATCTTATGAGAGAAATTACTTATGAGTCTGTCATTTTGGAAAAGTTGCCCCCCACACCCCAGAACCTACATCAAACTGGTCACCAGTGAACACTTGCAATCTGGAAAAGAAATCAATCCAGCACTTAATGTAACTGAACAATATTTATTGTAAGATTCTTACATGACTCTGAAAACACTGCTTGAATGGATGGGAGAGGGGGGAAGAGCTCCAAGGCTTGAGGCAGACTATAGCCTCACAGTCTGGGTGCTGGCTGACTGCAGATTCGTCTAATAATATATCTTGTCACCTGCTGTGATACATGATTGGCTAATGAATAAACTAATGCTTGAATTTTAGCAGATTTTGTTAATTTGAGCTACTGAAGATTTCCGTTTCAATCATCATCACTACATATGTAAAAACCGGGATAACTGCTGAATTGTATTGCTGTCACATCCAATGCTGCAAAATGGGGTGTTGTGTTCATTTACTGGTGCTTTTTTGTCCATAATAATGGTTTGATTGTGCTGCATTTGGGTGCAATAACACTGACAGACTTTGTATATGTCTCTTCTGACTCCTTTGTGATCCACCAAGAAGGAAATTATGGGATATTAAGGTGAAGAGAGCAAGCTGGTCTGCGAGTGAGTGTCGTCAGCTTTGCTAGGCAAGTTTCATGTGCAGTATCTGGCCCACATCCACATACGAAGGAAAGCCTAAATAATATCCTGATGGAAACCACTTTATCACAATTATGGATTTCAAGAAAAATGACAATGTCTAAGTTCAACCAAAACTCCATCAAACTTAAAAACCGCAGGCGAAATAAGTACTGTAAAAATTGCTGGTGTTAACCATTCTTGCATCATTTGGCAACTCATCTCAATCTTTATATGCTTCAAAATTTGCCTACCTGATACAAAGACGAAAATCTCATTTTCATAGAGCTTTACTTACTAAGAAACCACCATTTATGCAAACATAGCATAACAAATGTTCAAAATCACATTGGAAAACCTTCACTTTCGAGGCTGCAATTGCGAATTTTGTGTAATTTCCGTGAATTACTGATCCTGCAAACTGTTGCACAATGTTGCTAGGTATTATGAATTCGCTGTTTAGAAACACGCGATTTCGGAGATCCCACTGTGGTTACCAATACTTCCCACATATTTTTTAATACAGCTGATCATAAAAAGTAAAACCACAAACAATGTAGCTACAATACTATACTGCCAACCTTGCTGATAAAACAAGAAGAAACTAATAGCTATTTATATATATTTTTTTGAGTTTTGCGCCAAGTCCCTTTTTTCGATAAGGTCTAAGGCACTGCCCCTGGACTGTGGGTTTTGCAACGTGTAGCACTTTATGATCAGATGCCTTTCCTGATGTCTACCAATGACCCTGGATTGGACTCAAACCTCCAACCCTTCAGCAAGAGCTGTGCACTCTAACTCATTAAGCCACAGCTGCTATGTAGCCTTCAGTATATACAGTAGCTATATATACCAAAGTGTGTGTGTGT
>JAGKTI010002206.1:51027-70042 GCA_018397915.1 Birgus latro | reverse complement strand
CCTTGAGTCCGATAAAAGCGAATTCCGGTCTACTGAAGTCCGTTATATTGAGGTTTTACTGTACTGCTGACAGTGTTCTGTGAGAGTGTTCACGTCTATTTTGTCTTTTTCTGTACCAGAGAATTTTGGTAGTTCACTCTCTTCATGACAAATGTACACTGGAAAGGGATTATTACTGAAATTCTGTGGAGAAGGCATTGCACTAGTGCTTGCTGTATTTGTGTTATCCATCTTTACAATTTTGTTTTGCAATCGTCATTTACTGGCAATTTATATGTTTTTCCAGACCTTAATACTCAATGGTCTATGTTATAGTAGACTTGAGGAAAATTTTTATAATGTTCACTATCTACGTCTGAAAATTCTGACCAAGTGTCATCATCATTTACTTCAGCGTATATTGAGTCTGTTTGTTGTTCTTTATCTAGCTTATGTTTTGTTTCCTGAGTTTGGTTTTCTGCTTGTTCCTTTGTATTTGATGGTGTTTCGATATTTATATTATGTTGATCGTCTTCTGGTGTTTGTGTAAGAGTATTTGTCACTGATACTGCTGATCCTTCGGGCACTAATAATGGAACTCTACTCAGCATAATGTTCTTGGAAGGAACAGTATGCGGGCCCTGGCCTTTGGTTCCTTCTTCCGTGCATTAAAAAAAAAAAACTTACTAATTTATATGTTACCCATCTCACATGTCAGTGTAAATTGTGCAATTCTCTCTCACTGTTTAGTTTGTGATTTTTATAATGATGAATAGATGCTTGGGTCATTAACTAAGTGTTAGTATTTTATGGATAGTTGTGTAATTGGTGAATTGTTACTAATACAACCTTGGTTAGAATAAATTAACTCACTAGATCAGTTGTGGAGATACAGCTGTGGTATGACGAAAGAGGTGTTGTTGTTGAAGGTCAACACGTCAGCATCGTTGTTATCACTGAGGTAGGCAGATACTCTTTTTTTTTCTTTCTTTTTTATGTGTCCGACTCTGGGCATAGGCTTCACACCCTGCTATCATGGCCCAACAGTCCTCCTACATACCATACACCTCTACATGTCACCACTTCGGCGCTAACACCCACCGTCCATATTGAATACATGCTAGGGCTGTCTCATACAGGACTGGTGTATTGGTATTAGTGGGGGTATTTTTATGACATGTCGGCGGGTCTTCTGGTAGATCAGTAAAGCCTGATTTGCTGAATTTCAAATCCTTAAACTGTTCCCTGCCCCAGCGAGGATTCGAACCTGGGTCCGTGGGACCGCAGGCCACCTCTCTACCGATTGAGCCACCGCCTCGCTCTAGACGTCTCACACTTCCTGTTGAGGTGGGTCCTTGTTATGATGCATTAGCACTCGATGTCGTCCCTGGAGTAGGCAGACAGGCAGGTGTGGCAGGCCGTTGTTTTCAAGCACTTGGGCTGACTGGTGTGTTATGATGATCTTGCAGTGTGTGTGGGCCCGTGCTTTGCTATGGTAGTTGTGGTGGAGATGGTGGTGGGGGTTGTGGTGGAGAAGGTGGGGATCGTGGTGGTGGGTGGTGGAGGTTAGCAGTGTCTTAGCTCATCATGCTGGGTCAGACTCCTAGTGCCATTCCTCCCTCGTCACTTTTTTTTGTTATTGTTCGTATTTTCTCACCTCTTCATTTGCTTCTTATTTTGTAGTGCTTGATTTTCCTTAGTCGCTGTGATTAGCTTGTAGGCTTGTAGAGTTGTTGATAGACGTAAGCTATTGTTTCTCGTAAATCGTGGAGTTGAGGTGGTTAGGACGAGACATTATGTTTGTTTGATTCCCTTGGTTGAGACATTAATCAGCTTTATTTACTGCTGCTAAGTGGTCGTAGTGGGTTTGTGGTTACCGCTGCACACCAATCTCGGTGCCGTAGTTTTTCGTAGATGGGTTCGTTGTTACCGCTGCAGACCAATCTCGGTAGCGTGGTCGGAGGTACTTGTTGGGAAGTCGATGATGGGTTATTTAATACAACCAGAATAAAGTCATGAGACGTATTATCAACGAAGGTGAGTTACAGGACTCTTGGGTTACTGAGTTTTATTGTACATTTATCTTGATAGCGATTTACAACGATCTTAGCATGACGGCCAGTCTCCCCTTTCTCCTTACTCTGCCCTAATTGTGCTCGGGCATTCTCTGTCCCCTTCTCTCACCCTTTCTGCTGTGAAGGGCTTCTCTCTGCCATTATATACTGGTGGGAAAGGATGTTTAGGTAAGGTAGTAGTGTCTAATCGATCTCCTGTGGGCTTCCACGTGTTTGAATACATCATGAGTTTCTTGCTTGTTTGGACTATGAGGATATTTTGAGAAACATCATATGTTAGGATTCTGATAGTCTGGGACAACAGACTGTGTACAGATATCATGTGAAATCAGACACTACATCCTGCACATTGTGTTATGAGATATATACTAATGCCTATATAATATCTACACTACCACAGCGGCTGTAGAACGACAAGAAAGGAAGCTAGAGATGAAGGCACAGATAGAAGGATACAAACCGTAAAAGGGCAGTTTGGAAATTAAAGATTTATGCCAGACTCGATCGATAGCCTTTGAGATGTCGAGTTCAATGGCAAAGCTTTTGCCAAAGTCCCAAAAAGAGGATGACCAGGAGTAGTAGCAGTAGTAGTTGTTCCCTAGGCAGTCTGGCCGAATAGCCCCGAGTCCCTAAGGAAGGCCATGGCTGAGACCAGACTTTCCCACAGAGCTCTTAAGGAGTGTATGTTGTGTTGTTGGCATAGGTGATTGTGTGTAATGCAGTCTTCCATAATGTGCTTAATTGTATGGGGTGCTATGTTACATCCTGGGCAGGCATCAACGACTGAGTCATCCAGCCTCTTCTGATAACTTAAGAGGGCTGGATGATGCCCACATCTCAGCCTGCCCAGGTGGACCCTGTCCTCACGAGGGAGATAGGTTTCAGAAGGATGGATATCAGGAGGCTGTGCATGCAGCTGTGTGTTGTCTTTAAGTGACTGAATTGAACGGCGAGTGATTTGATTATGAATATGCTTCTGGAAGCTGGTCTGAGGCAGGCAGGGGGGAAGAGATGACAGTATTTGTGTATGATATCATGTGCTGGGTGTTGTTTTGATGTTCCTTGGTGTGTGTGGATGTGCTGCCATGTAGTGTAGTGGATGTTGTGGGTTTGTGGAGGCTGCTGCGAGAATTTGGGTGCCTCTCATGTCTAGATGATCCTTGACTTTGAGGACTTTGGTTTCTTGGTGTAGGTGGTCTGTAGGTGTAGTACCTGTGCAGCCTGTGATTATTTTTAGGGCCTTGTTTTGTATGGTCTGAAGAGTGTTATAGTGTGTTTTAGTGAGGTTAGGAGCCGAAGCAGGGCTTGCATAGTTCATCACTGAACGTATATATTGTTTGTATACTGTGGTGGTGGTTTCTTTGTTGTGTCCAAATGTTGTATGGGCAAGTGACCTCAGGGCATTGAGTCTAGGTGTTAATTTTTTTTTTCATGTTTGTGATGTGTTGTTTAAATGACATTGATGTATTGTATGTTACACCAAGGATTTTGTGTGTGTGTGTGTGTGTGTGTGTGTGTGTTTGTGTGTTTGGTAGGGGAGTGTTGTTTGTGGTGAGGTGTAGGATGTGACTGTGTTCTGCTGTCCAGTTTGTGAGACGGGTCACTGTAGATTTGGCTGGGGCTATTTTGAGATTGTTTGTAGTGAACCATTCATGTAGTGTGTTGAGGTAAGGTTGAAGGATGTGTGCAGCTGTGTTTGCGTTTTGGTGTGTACATGTAAATGTTGTCATCTGCATAGGAAGCTATGTGTATCTGTGGTGTATGGGATGTGAGTATGTCATGCATATATAGGTTAAAGAGTGTTGGGGACAAAACAGATCCTTCACCATTTGTGAAGTTTCGGATGTCCATTGACTGACCAGCAAAAGTTACATGTGCACATCTGCCTGCTAAGTAGTTTTCCAGCCATCTTTTTGTGTTATTGTGCATGTTTGCTTGTTGTTTGTTTGAAGGTATGATGTCTGTTGTTGTGATGGCAGCATGTGATTGTGTAGTGTTTCTGTTGGAGAGTGTGATGCTGTTTAGTGTTTTGTAGAGTTTGCTGGTGTTTGTACAAGATCAAGTGTTTGGAGATAATTAGTTTGCTGTTCTGATATTGTATTGTTTATCTAAGTATTGAGTTCTTTTATTTGTTGTACGATGTCCAGGAGCCTGATAGGTAGGTGAGATTATCGCCAGTGGAGCATCCCTGACGGAACCCATACTGACGATCAGAAAGAAGGTTGTGACAGGAAAGATGCTTTAAGATTTTTCTGTTACGATTTGACTCGAAAACTTTGGAGACACAGGATGTTAAAGCAATTGGACGATAGTTAGAGGGTTGGGAATGGTCACCTTTCATTGGCACTGGCTGAATGAGAGCAAACTTCCAGCAAGAAGGAAAGGTACAAGTTGATAGACAAAGGCAAAAGAATTTACCTAGGCAGGGTGTCAGCACAGAAGCACAGTTCTTAAGGACAACAGGAGGGACTCCATCAGGCCCATATGCCTTGTTAGTATTGAGGCCAGTGATGGCAGAAAATACATTAGATGAAGACATTTTAATGTCAGCCATGAGAAAGTCAGAGGGGGGAAGTGATGGAGGAACAGCAACGGAATCGTCTAAGGTGGAATTGGAGGAGAAAGTCTGAGCAAAGAGATCTGCTTTATCAGTAGAAGAAATAGCTATAGAGCCAACAGAGTAGAAAAGAGGAGGGAAGGATGATGAGGTAAAGTTGTTAGAAAGGTTTTTGGCAAGGTGCCAGAAGGAGCGAGAAGAATTTGAGATGGAGAGTTGAGATCATTTAGCACGGATGAAATTATTTTTAGCAGAGCGAAGAACAGACTTAGCACGATTTCTGGCAGAAATATAAAAAAGATGTGATTCAGGGGTGGGTTAGCTCCGGTACCTTTTATAGGCTCTTACCTTGTTACGGACAGCATTAGAACAAGCGTGATTAAACCAAGGCTTTCTTGCTTTAGTCAAAGGATATGAGAAAGGAACGTGTGCTTCTGTGCCCGAGAGAATAACCTCCATAATGCGTAAGGCACACTCAGATGGCTCCCGGCCATGGAAGCAATAATCATTCCAAGGAAAATCAAAGAATTACTGCCTGAAGGCCTCCCAATCCGCAGCTCCAGAATGCCTCAGATGGCGTTTCTTTGGAGGGTCCACAGTCCGTACTGGAGTGATAGGACAGGTTAAGGTAATAAAGTTATGATTGGAGGAGCCCAACGGAGAGGAAAGATTAACCCGCCGAGTCCCACCGACGTACGATGCACGTCGCTACTTTTTTCCGCGGACAGACCCAATGACGTGAATCGTACGTTACTCAATTGAAAAGCCCATTGTGTGCTCATTTTTCAACATTCGGGGGTGATTTTTGGTAGGCATATGTGGGAGACCTTCCTCTACCTGCTATCATGCGGGGATACTGCCTGGCCCCACCTAACCCCCCTCCCCCCACACTGGGCAATTCACCTGTTAGCAGTAACCCGGCCAGTAAAGGTATGTTGCCCCACGGTCTCTCCAATGACGAAATTCACGGTGAAGATGATTCCTGAGGTGAGTGACAAAGAAACAAAGAAGCTAGAGGTAGAAACAAACAGAAGTAATGAGGTGGTAATGTCGTAAAGGAAGGTTGCCATATACTGGGGTTTTGGGTGAGTGAACAATGCTTATAACACCTATATTATCGTGTGAAAACCAATATAGACTTGTACTACACATAAATTCGTACCAAATAAATGATATAAATACGTAATTTAAAGTGGCTTGAATTAGTTAACCCTTCTATAGTTTGTTTTCTTTAGCCAGGTACCCTGAAAAAGAAAGAAAATGTAAGGTTGAGTGACACCTGTATCAACATATCTAACCTCACGATCCCGATTTCTCTATGAATTTTCGATGTTTCTCACCAAAAGTGAAGGTTTCAGACAAAAAACAAAAAGTCGAAAATCGGTTGGGATCTGGAGGTAGGCTGGGTAAAAAACCGGCCGGGACTGGATGGGTTAACAGTGTAAGCAAAAGGATTAGTTGTAAGGAAGAGGTCAGGTATGTTGGAACTTTCTCCTGGGGAATCAGGAATATGGGTAGGGTGCTGTACAAGCTGCTCTAGGTCATTAATAATAGAAAAGATGTTGGCTTGTTCACCAGGTGGATCAGTGAAAGAGAGGAGAGCCAAAGGTGGTGGTGAACATTGAAATCTCCTAGAATGGAGATTTCAGAGAAAGGAGAAATGGATAAAATGTTTTCCATCATAGAAGTAAGCTATTCAAAGAATTTTTGATAGTCAGTCGAATTAGGAGATAAGTAAACAGTACAGATATATTTAATCAGAGAATGACAGGAGAGCCGAAGCCAGAGAGTAGAGAATTCAGAAGAATCAAGTTCAGGAACATAAGAGCAAGATAGATCATTGCATACATATACACAACAGCCACCTTTGGCTTTGAAATGAGTATAGAGAAAGTAGGAGGATACAGAAAAGGGTTTGCTGTCGGTTGCCTCAGACAGCTGAGTCTCGGTGAGGAAGGGAAGGTGAGGTTTAGAGGAGGAGAGGTGGTGCTCAACAGAGTGAAAGTTAGAGGAAAGGCTGCGAATGTTGCAGAAATGAAGGAGGAGTGAGTCAGACAGTGGTTCCAGGCAGCTCCTGGAGTCATCATCAGGAGAGGGACGGATGATGGGGGCCTACTCTCTGTGTTACTGAAACACTGAAAAAGTTCGGCAAAGGGGGATGGTCAGGAACTAGTCTTGAGGGCTGATGAAACAGGAGCTCCAGCTCTCCCTGTCATCAGTTTTCCATTCACCTTGGGAGTACTGCCCTGCTGTACTGGTGCTACAGTCTACTCCTCCTTCCTCCTGTTCTGAGTGGTTTGCCATAATTAACGCTGCCATAGAAAACACAACACCTACGGCGCGGCTCCAGAGAGCATGGTACAAGGTGTTTAACCACTTAACTGCGGGCCGTCACATTCGTGACGCTCGGTGGCGATGGCTCGAGCCATGGGCCGTCTGTTGGGTGCCTCTGTTTTCTTTTTAATTAGCCGGGGCCTTCAAAATATAAATATATATGCAAAAATGTAGGAGATTCCTGAGTTCTATTTATATCACTCTGGCTAGTTTGGGCCTATATTTTATAAAAATAAGTCAGAGCGAGAATTGCCACTGGCTGGAATTGCCAGGACCACCTCACACAACCCCGCGGTTTAGGGGTTAAAGGGTCACCTGTTTAGACCACTTCTAAGCTCAGGTGAGCACTTTTGGGGGCATTTTCCAATGTTTTTCATAAAAAGTTGGAGGTTGAAAAAAAAAAAAAATCTGCTGGGATTGGGGGGGTCAGTGGTGAAAAATCAGTCAGGACGCGGCAGGTGCACCCAGTCACACAAAGTTTTTGGTTGGCAGACATCCCTCAGTTGAAGTGGTTTTCTTGCCACCTACCACCACCTCAAAGCTGGAACCACACAATCAGAAGCAGATAGCAAATGTAAACCTGCTATTCTTCACCTACCTACATAAGTAGGTGCGGCAAAAGACCGACAGCCAAGACAAACTTTGAGAAATTGGGGAGGAAAGTGAAAGTGATGAGGCAGACCCTCCACTTGACTCACCAGCCACCCATCTTCCCCCACCCCTGGGCCCTCCAGTGCACCACAACCAGCAGTCCTGGACTCCACTGTTCTAACAATTAAGCAGTTCTGGAAATCTTATCAAATAAAGCAAGCTATGGAGCTTATATGCCATGCCTGGGGTGAGATCATCCTGAAAACAACAAGACATGCCTGGGCCCCTCTTCAACCTCACCTTAAGTTAGAAGAAGACAACCAACAACAGGTTGGATATTTGTTAGAAACCACAACGCAAGCTATACATGAGGTGCCACACATGGCAGGAGTAGAGCCTGATAACATGAGACATCTATCTATCTATCTATCTATTGCCTGACGCCGTAATCCCGTAAGGGGTGGCGATTTGACTTTGAGTTATTTGTTTTACGGGGAGGGGCACTAACCCTTCACCAACCCACTTGTTGATACGTAGGGAGCACGTATGGTTTGGTTATGTGGCTACCACCCAGCGTTGTAAATGGTTTCTTGGCTTACAGGAAACCATTTGGCTTGCCACTCAATGTAAAGCCACCTGTAAAGGAAAGAAAGGCAATAAGAAGTGACAGGAAAGATGGGAGAAACAGGAAAAGAGGAGGGTAGGCACAGAAAAATAATAATAAAGGGTAAGGAAGAAGTAGGCAGCACTACATCAAGTGAGTGGATGACGGTCGCCACCGCCTACTATTAAACATGAGACATGATTGCTGAAAAAAATCAATTCTGATAGCACAGTTGAGGAGATGCTGGAAGAGGATGAATTAGTACAGCAAGAGGAAAGGGACGAAAAGCAAATGAACAAGGAATGTACTATGAAAGACTTGTCAGACATCTTACCGTACTGTCCTGTTATGAAGGAGAAGCCCTCAGACTGCCACATTCAAGATGGGCCACAGGCACATTTGCATCTGGAAGAGTTCACAGCAGTCATTAGTGAACTCTACAACACCAAAATCAAGAATTCTCGGCAGTCATTGATCACGAAGTTTATGGCAAGGGCGGGAGGAGGAAGACATTCAAAAGCTGTTCAGGACATTGATGTGGATGATGACACCCATGAGGTGCAACTTCCACAAGAGGAGGAAGCAAGAGAATATGAGGGCTTTGATGAGGTGAAAGATCATGCTGCGAGGAGCAGGGGGGCAACAGGGAGATGGATGCCACAGGTGAGGGTGAGGGTGCCAACTAGGGCACACCTCTACAACAACTACAGTCACATGTCGCAACAAGCAACAGTCACACCTGTTTCTGGTGAGTAGATGTATAACCATACAGTACTGTATCTGTATAATGTATTGCCAATAAACTGTGTTTCATTTTCAGCACTCAAAGTAGGAAATCGGGGGTCAAAAGGGTGACTTGGAGGATGAGTGCAGACTAATTGATATTTTTCTCATATAAAGTACACTTCACATTTAGCGATGGTTTTGCCAGAATAATTTAATTGCTGAATGTGAGGGTCCACTGTACTATATACTGTATATAAAGACACATACAATAAAACCCCGATATAATGGGCTTCAATAAGAGAATTAATGCCACAAACAAACTCAAGGATCACGTAGACAGTGCAACATCCACATTCACCAACTGGTCTAAGGGCTAAATATTTGACTTAGCCCTGTAACCTTGACCAACTTAGTTCTCTCAAAGTTACATTACTTCATTCTAGCCAAACCTTTAACTCTTCCACCAAATCTGGTTCACACCAGATAAAAATTGTGAAAGTTTATTCAGCCCAGTGACCATTACCTTTAACCTTTTCACGTTGGATGTTTTTTATTGGCTGGCTGTTTTACACATAGGGTTTTTAAGATATATAAAGACAAGTCTATCTATCTGTCTATTGCCAGACCCCTTAATCTTGTAAGGGGTGGCCACAAACAAATCGCCTCCATGTCGCTCTGTTCCCCGCCATTTCACTGCCCTGCTTTCAGCTCACACCTTCCTCTCTCATATACCTCTCCACTCCATCCCTCCATCTCATCCTTGGCCTCCCCCTCCCTCTCCCCTCCCTCCATCTCACTCACATACACTTTCCTCGTCAGTCTCTCACTCTTCATCCTCTCCACATGGCCAAATCACACTTCCTATCACATCCACATCCACGCCACAATGCTTCCTCACTTCCTCATTTGTCAGTCTGCCTCTCCATGGTCCTCTCAGATAACTGATTTCCACTGCTCTCACTCTTGACTTCTGTCCCTCCAACAAGGTCTAAGCCTCACTTCCATATGTTAGAGTTGGTATCACAATACTGTCATGTAGCAGCTTCTTCACTTCCTTGCTCACTTCCCTGTTTCTTATCACTGCTTTCAAGGAACCAGCAACCTTTCTTCCCTGCTGCACCTTTTCAAGCACTTCACCCTCTCATCTTCCATCCTTACTCATCACACTACCCAAGTACTTCCACACCAAAAAAAAATACCATAATTTCTTGAGTAAAATGATGTCTAACATAATGTAAAAAAAGTATTAATAATAATTACCTGTCCAGCTAGCTGTCAGAACCTATGTTATTGGAGCTCCACCACTGCCAGACATATGCCATTCAGTATAATGGGAAACCCAAAGCTGTTTTTTCTTTCTTTCTTTTATAATAGTGTTACGTCTATACCCCACATTGCCACAGGTTCCAACAGCACTAGTTCAGTATAGGAAGGACATTGCCCAGTCAGTTGTCCTTCCTATGGTCAGCCTTTCGGTGTGCAACAAGACCAGTTGAGGCGTTGTAATTAAACACTGGCTTCTTAAGTTCACTGTCTTTATTTTCCAGATAATTACACTTAATGCTTACCAGCTTCACTATTTTCTCAAGAACCAAAGATACACAAACTGCAGTATCACTTCACTGTTTGCCAACAACACTTCACTATTTTCACAAGTACCAAAAATATCCAAACTTCATTGCACTGACACTGAGCTACACTGAAACTGAACTGAAAACTGACTGAACCTGCTCTAGTCTCTTCCCCATCCATATATAAGCTTACATTGTTCTAGAATGATCTACATTCTAGGAGAAAAAACAGGTGCCATCACGGAGATATTCAAAACTTTCCAGAGTTTTCTTACATTACATAACACTGTAAATTGTTTAGCATACAAACTAAAATTACATAATTTAACAACCAGTCACAAATAAAGCATCATAGAGAAAAAGAACATAAAAACTAATGTACAACTTACAAAACAACTACATTCACAAACAGCAGGCTAACTGGCAACTGTGATTTCCAACGGAACCACGAGAAACAGGGAGAAACTTCTAGTAAATGCTGCTTCTCAACACTACCCCCTCCCTAGTCCTTTGTTGTCCCGACAAAACCACAGTACATACAAACATAATAATTAATGAAACATCAACTATACACAAAATAATCCTTCAGTTTATCAGGTCTTCTCCTATGCTGCTTCCGATGATGTCCCTGCTCTTCCAAACAGTCCACTCCTCCTGGAATGTGTTGGTCCTCTTCCTGATGCACTTCTCTTGGGAAATGTCACCATCCTCTTGCACTTCAGCTCCTTTGTCCTCTTCAACATCCTCGACTGTGGGAGTGCACAATTCCTCGGAGACATCCCAGCTGTACCATCCTGGCCTGTGGTACTGCCACAGATGGTTCACACATACCACCTTTGGGCGAGACTACCTGTCTCCCCGAATCCAGCACGTTATGTCTAATAGGCAGTTCAACACAGTATAGGGCCCTTCCCACGGGCTTTGCAGCTTCGGTGACTGTCCCTCCTTCCGGTGAGGATTGTATAACCAAACATTGTCACCATCCTTGAAGCTCACCTCACTTGCCTTGGCATCATACTTGCACTTCATCTATCTATCTATCTATTGCCAGACTCCTCAATCCCGCACAAGGTGGCCACAAACAAATCGCCTCCATGTCACTCTGTCCCCCGCCATTTCACTACCACGCTCCCAACTCACACACCCCTCTCTCTTATACCTCTCCAGTCCATCCCTCCATCTCATCCTCGGCCTCCACCTCACTCACATACACTCTCCTCGTCAGTCTTTCACTTCATCACCTCTTCAAAAAACTTAAGGGCTCCTCACACTTGATGATGTACCTCAGCCAGCCTTTCCCGAAGATGCTTCACATAGCTGGAGGTGTCTGTAGGCAGCTGTTCACCAGGTGGTCTTCCCATTAACAAGTCAGCGGTAAGCGTAACTCGTGGTCCAACATCAGTTTTGCAGGGGTGTAGTTGGTCGACTCATGGGATGCAGACCGAAATGCCATCAACAGCGCAGGTAATTTCTGGTCCCATTCTGTTTGTCCCTCTGCGCCCCTTCGACATTTCTTGTCCCAGGGTCTAGTTGAATTTCTCCACCATTCCATCTGACTGTGGCCTTAGTGGGGTCGTCCTGGTCTTCTTGATCCTCAGTAACGTGCAGCACTCATGGAACACAGCAGACTCGAAGTTTCTACCCTGGTCTGATTGTAGCTCCTGTGGCATCCCAAAACGACAGAAAAACTGGTCAACAAACACCTGAGCAACAGTTGCAGCCTCTTGATCAGGGATGGTATAGGCTTCTGGCCACTTGTGAAGTAGTCCATGGTGACACATTTATACCAGTTTCCTCTTTCAGTGAGTGGCAGAGGTCCAGCAATGTCCACTGTGACTCTCTCCATCAGTGCACCCACTTGATACAGCTGAAGAGGGCTGCACCCACGTTTCTTGGGTCCCTTCTTGGCACAGCATACATCACAGGCCCGACACCACTCTTCAACATCCTGATGCAAGCCAGTCCAGCAGAACCTCTGTCACAGTCGATTTAGAGTTTTCTTCATTTCCAGGTGCCCACCAGTTATCTGGTTATGGGACTCATCCAAGATCTTGGACCTCTCTTAGAACCACCAGTTGCCAGTGCTTGCTGAGGCCAATGGGTGTCTCCCAGTGACGCTCCAGTAGTCCATTGTTCAAACGAAGAAGGTCCCACTGACTCCAGTAGCTCTCGGTCTCAGGGCCCAATTTGGAAAATTTTTCCCAAGATGGTCGCACTGTACTTCATTGCAGCCACTCTAGCACTGGTTGTAAATCTGCATCCTCCAACTGCATCCTCTTCATGTCTTCTTCATCTGATGCTGGCCCTGTCATAACAGTATGGTGACATTTCTTGCCAAAATTCCTATTTCTACTACACTGCTTGCCTCTGTTTTTCCGTCTTCTCGTACACTATTCATCAAGGTTCTGCATTTTCTCAGTGTTGGGGCTTCTTGGAAAAAACTCACTGGTTGTTGCCTCTTGTTACCCGCCTTCACTACTTACCCTCATCCTTCTCTTCTGGACACTCATAGCTGAAGTGTCCCACCTCACCACATGTCCAACACCATTTGTTGCAATTGTGGGTTTCCTTGCACTGTTCCATTCATGCTCCTTCTTCCATTTGTAACAATCCACCTTCTTGTGTCCCAGCTTCTTGCAGAACCAGCAACCTCCTCTGATCTTCTGCTTTCTCTTCCACTTGCTGCAGTCCATTTTCCTATGTCCTGGCTTTTCACAGTACCAACAACTTCCTTCAAATTTTTCCTTCACTCATACCTGCACCTTTCTTGCCTTGAATCCTGCACTATGACCGGCCTGAAAAGTGGATGTACTGGACCTGACATAGGACTCAAATTCTAGAGCCCTGGCTAGTGCTTCTTGCATGATTCTGGGTTGTCCCTGCATCACTTGCACTTTCAACTCTGCACTGTCAAGAGCATCAATGAACTGGTCCCTCAGAAGAATAACCAGCAGGTTAGGTGCTGCTCTGGGGTATTCCTTGTATGCTATACTCTCCAGGTTATGAGCAAGCTGCTGTAGGGATTCGCCTTGAGCCTGTACACGGCTCCAGAATCTTGCTTTGTAAACCTCAGTCTGGTACATGGTCCCATATCTGTGCTTCAGCACTTCTGTCAGGGACTGATAATTGTTCCTCTCCTCTACTGACATCTGGCCCAGAATTTCCATTGTGGCACCCTTAGGGCTAATAGCAAGCTGCACTGCCCTCTGCCTATCATCCCAACCATTCTGATCAGCAAGTAACTCAAACTATGCACGGTAAGCTTCCCATGATACTGTACCATCAAATTCCTCAGGTATCTTTTTAACTGGACCCCCATTATAGCCATGCACTTCACTGGTTTGGGACCAAAAAACTGGGGCATCATAATTAGGCCCAGGACTTAAAACTTCTGTATTCTGATTATTCAACCCTGTAATGCTACTTTTAGATGCTTGGGATTCATCACAATCCACTATACACTGTCTGTTTTTTCATATGTTCCCTGTACAGTAACCTGAGGCTCAGTAGTGCAACATTTCTCAACAGCCTCAATTCTCTGGCAGATTATCTTCAAATGGCTGTTTGCATGCATGAACTGATCATCTACATGCTGTCTGCACTCTATCACATTATTTCTTACCTCATACTTCTGCTGCTCTAGCTTGGCATCTACTTCCTCCTTAACCCGTGGATTGCGAGCCACAGCTCAGGCTGGGTAGCGTTGCTTGCAAGCCACAGCTCAGGCTGTGCTGGCCGTGCATCACCGTTAACTACTCGACCCCTATGCAGACTTATGCGTAGTGCTACTCAAAGACAGAGAGAGAGAGAGTTTTTTTCCTTTCCCCCAGATGATGCCCGGGATTTTTATCTTCAAGCTTTTAATAAAAAAAAAATTAAAAAAAAAAAATACTTTTTTTTTCTTCATTTTTTGCACACCACAGGGTGGGATAAAAAAGGTAATTGTGCAATCCACTGGTTAAGCTGTTGCTGTTCTTTCTTCATTTTCCCCATGAAAGCATCTAGCTGTCCTTGCATCCTCATTTGTAATTCCCTCTGCTGCTTCTGTAATGCCTCTTGAAGTTATTCATATTGTTCTTTTTTTTCTTCACGTTGTGCCTCTAGTTGTTCACTCTGTGCTTGCAGTTGTTCTTTGAATTCTTTCTGTCCTTCAGTTCTGTGCCTGTAATTGGTCTTTGAGTTCTTTCTGTCATTCATTCTATGTCTGTAGTCCATCATTCTGTGCTTGTAGTTGGACACTTTGTGCTTGCAATAGCTTCATGATTTCAGCCAATGACACCTCATCCTCCTGCCCAGCTCGGGATCTTGTCCGCACACCTGATTGCTCCATGTCAAAGATTAGACTCACTGCAGCATTTGATCCCACTCCTGACACCAGTGTTACATCCCCACCCCACACTGCCACAGGCTCCAACAGGAGCAGTAGGAAGGACGTTGCCCAGTGAGTTGTTCTTCCCATGGTCAGCCTTTCAGTGTGCAACAAGACCAACTGAGGCTCCGAGTTGCCAACTCGGAGATGTCCAAAACATGCAAGAGTTTTCTTATACAGTAATCCCTCCATTATCTAATGTAATAGAGCCAAAGGCATGTCCGGAAATTGGTTCTGTCCGGATATTGGCCCTGAAGCTCCCACACCGGTGCTTTCGGACCCTAACTAAACATAACGTAGAAAATCACCTACCTACCTTCCTACCAGACATGCATAGCACTTATTTAAGACCCTATTCACATAAATAATGGACACAAAGCATGAATTAATTTAAATTTAACCAGAAAATGATGATTTAGAGGTGAATATGGCAAAGGTGTTCACCAGTTGACAGCATAGTGAACATAGGTAACAGACATGAAAATCACCTTTTTCACAGCCTTTGCACTCAAATATCCGACACAAAGCATGAAATAAATGAAATTTAACCAGAAAATAATGATTTAGAAGTGAGTATGGCAAATATGTTCACCATCTGACAGCATAGTGAACATAGGTAACAGACATGAAAATCACTATGAAAATCACCTTTTTCACAGCTCTGCACTCAAATATGGGACACAAAGCATGAAATAAATGAAATTTAACAAGAAAATGATGATTTAGAGGTGGTTATGGCAAATATGTTTCCAGCTAACAGCATAGTGAACATAGGTCACAGACATGAAAATCACTATGAAAATCACCATTTTCACAGCCTATGCACTTAAAAATGGGAAACAAAGCATGAAATATAACCAGAGAATTAGGATTTAAAAGTTTATCTATCTATCCATCTATCTATTGCCAGACGCCTTGATCCCGAATGGGGTGGCCACAAACAAATCGCCTCCATGTCACTCTGTCCCCTGCCATTTCACTACCACGCTCCCAACTCACACCCCCCTCTCTCATATACCTCTCCACTCCATCCCTCCACCTCATCCTCGGCCTCCCCCTCCCTCTCGCCCCCTCCACCTCACTCACATACACTCTCCTTGTCAGTCTTTCACTCTCCATCCTCTCCACATGCCCAAACCACCTTAACATGTTTCTCCTAACACTTCCCATCACGTCCTCAACCACACCACAACGCTCCTTCACTTCCTCATTTGTTAGTCTGTCTCTCCATGTGACTCCACATGCTCCTCTCAAATAACTCATTTCCACTGCTCTCACTCTTGACTTCTGTCCTTCCAACAGGGTCCAAGCTTCACTTCCATATGTCAGAGTTGGTATCACAATACTGTCATATAACAACTTTTTCACTTCCATGCTCACCTCCCTGTTTCTTATCACTGCTTTCAAGGAACCAGCAACCTTCCTTCTCTGCTGCACCCTTTCGAGCACTTCACCCTCCAGACTTCCATCCTTACTCATCACACTGCCCAAGTACTTAAATTCACTCACATTCTTCATATCTTTCCCATCCAATCTCACTGTACATTCACTGGCTTCACTTCTCTCGAAGATCATCACTTTACTCTTCCCCACATTCACCTTTAGATTCCGTTTCTTACACACTCTCCCAAACTCATCTACCAAGCCTTGCAGCTCCCCTTCGTCTTCACTCAACAGCACAGTATCATCTGCAAACAACAGTACAGGGAGTTTCCAAACACTGCCCTCTCACTAGGGCCACTCCAACATCCACTGCCCGACCTTGTATCTCTTTTATAACCCCATCCATATACAGATTGAACAACCATGGAGACATGACACATCCTTGTTTCAATCCAACCTTCAAATGGAAAGATTCACTCAGTTTGCCATCCACACGCACTGCAGCCTTAGCACCCTCATACATACTCTTCACTGCCTTCAACAACTTCCCATCCACTCCATATATTCTTAATACCTTCTACAATCCATGTCTATCCACCCTGTCATATGCTTTCTCCAGATCCATGAAGGCTGCATACAACTTCTTGCCCTTCTCTAGAAACTTTTCCACTAAGGATCTAAGAATGAATATCTGGTCTACACAACCTCTTCCCTTCCTAAAACCTCCTTGCTCTTCTCCATCTAATTCCTCAGTAATTTCCCTAACTCTGTCAATAAGCATCCTACCATATACTTTTCTTATTACACTGAGAAGGCAAATGCCCCTATGATTACCACACACTGCTTTTTCCCCTTTTCCTTTGTACAGAGGAATAATTATACCTGACTTCCATTCCTCCGGGACTCTATCCTCCTCCCAAGGCAATCTGCACACCTTCCACATCCATTCTGTTACTATCTCTCCCCCATGCTTCAGCATTTCACCACACACTCCATCAATTCCTGGGGCTTTCCCCATTTTAACTTTCTTCATTGCTTCCACCACTTCCATCCTGGTGATTTCTTCAGTGTGATGGAAAATATTTGGCAGTTGACAGTGTACTTACATGTCCGTGGTGGTTGTTACGAAGATTACCCCACCCCTAAGGCTCTGACAGTGATGAAAATACTCTTGAAGCATGTACAGTAATCCAGTGTTGAGCTGCACTTAATCCTTAGCACTGTGAATTATGACTGTTTAAACAAAAACGAACACTACCGCCAGCCATCCCAACAATCTTTTACTCATGATGGCAGTTTACATGACGAGTTGTGAGAAGGGTGGACGGTGGAATGAATGAACGGAAGGCAGTGATTGACTATGTGTGTGTGGATGAAAGGATGAGAAGATGTGTAATGGATGTAAGAGTATATAGAGTTTGGGGGAGTGGACTTTCTGACCACCTCTTGGTGGTGGCCAGAATCAGAATCCAAACAAGATGGAGGAAGAGAAGAAGGGAAGGACAGGAGGAAGTATTTGTTACAAGGAAGGTAGAAAAGTTACAAGAGGATGGAATAAAGGCTGAATATAAAAGGGAAGTGGAGGAGCAATTGGGAAAATATAGATTGGAGCAGATGGGGGACGTGGAAGGTGTGTGCAAGATATTCACAGAAAAAATCTGTGCAGCATGTGAGGTGGTGTGTGGGGTGAAGAGAAGACGAAAGGGGGTTCAGGGAACAGCATGGTGGACTGAAGAGGTGAGAGAGCCTGTGGCACAAAAGAAGAAAGCACATAATGAGTGGATGAGGAACAGGGGCATCGAAGAAGCTGAGAGACGGACGAGAGAGTTATATGTAGAGGGGTGAAAAGATTAGTAAGAGAAAGTAAGAAGAGAGTGGATGAGGAATTTGGAAGGAATTTGAGTGCAAAGTGGAGGGAATGTAAGAAAATGTTCTGGAGGGAGGTAAAGAGAGCTAGACAGGGTGCCAACGAAGTCAGTGGGGGTGTGAAAGATAAAAATTGTAGATTACTAGTGGAGAAGGGAGAAAAAGTAAACAGATGGAGAGAACACTTTAATGAACTGTTGAACATAGAGAGTGAAAGTAATGCAAGTATAAGTGGCTGGGGAATGGCAGGGAGAAGGAGGGTTGTGAGAAGAGA
Source organism: Birgus latro (assembly GCA_018397915.1). Taxonomy (NCBI): domain Eukaryota; kingdom Metazoa; phylum Arthropoda; class Malacostraca; order Decapoda; family Coenobitidae; genus Birgus; species Birgus latro. Next base: position 51,713 of record JAGKTI010002206.1, on the reverse strand, counting down.
GGAAGAAATCACCAGGATGGAAGTGGTGGAAGCAATGAAGAAAGTTAAAATGGGGAAAGCCCCAGGAATTGATGGAGTGTGTGGTGAAATGCTGAAGCATAGGGGAGAGATAGTAACAGAATGGATGTGGAAGGTGTGCAGATTGGCTTGGGAGGAGGGTAGACTCCCGGAGGATTGGAAGTCAGGAAAAGGGGAAAAAGTAGTTTGTGGTAATGATAGGGGCATTTGCCTTGTCAGTGTAATAGGAAAAGTATATGGTAGGATACTTATTGACAGAGTTAGGGAAATTACAGAGGAATTAGTTGGAGAAGAACAGGGAGGTTTTAGGAAGGGAAGAGGTTGTGTAGACCAGATATTCATTCTTAGTTCCTTAGTGGAAAAGTTTCTAGAGAAGGGCAAGAAGTTGTTTGCAGCCTTCATGGATCTGGAGAAAGCATATGACAGGGTGGATAGACAAGGATTGTGGAAGGTATTAAGAATATATGGAGTGGATGGGAAGTTGTTGAAGGCAGTGAAGAGTATGTATGAGGGTGCTAAGGCTGCAGTGCGTGTTGATGGCAAACTGAGTGAATCTTTCCATTTGAATGTTGGATTGAAACAAAGATGTGTCATGTCTCCATGGTTGTTCAACCTGTACATGGATGGGGTTATAAAAGAGATACAAGGTCGGGCAGTGGATGTTGGAG
>JAGKTI010002206.1:0-44371 GCA_018397915.1 Birgus latro | reverse complement strand
CTGTACATGGATGGGGTTATAAAAGAGATACAAGGTCGGGCAGTGGATGTTGGAGTGGTCCTAGTGAGAGAGGGCAGTGTTTGGAAACTCCCTGTACTGTTGTTTGCAGATGATAGTGTGTTGCTGAGCGAAGACGAAGGGGAGCTGCAAGGCTTGGTAGATGAGTTTGGGAGGGTGTGTAAGAAACGGAATCTAAAGGTGAATGTAGGGAAGAGTAAAGTGATGGTCTTCGAGAGAAGTGAAGCCAGTGAATGTACAGTGAGATTGAATGGGAAGGATATGGAGAATGTGAGTGCATTTAAGTACTTGGGCAGTGTGATGAGTAAGGATGGAAGTCTGGAGGGTAAAGTGCTCGAAAGGGTGCAGCAGGGAAGGAAGGTTGCTGGTTCGTTGAAAGCAGTGATAAGAAACAGGGAGGTGAGCTTGGAGGTGAAAAAGTTGTTACATGACAGTATTGTGATACCAGCTGTAACATATGGAAGTGAAGCTTGGACCCTGTTGGAAGGACAGAAGTCAAGAGTGAGAGCAGTGGAAATGAGTTATTTGAGAGGAGCATGTGGAGTCACATGGAGAGACAGACTAACAAATGAGGAAGTGAAGGACCGTTGTGGTGTGGTTGTGGACGTGATAGGAAGCGTTAGGAGAAACACGTTAAGGTGGTTTGGGCATGTGGAGAGGATGGAGAGTGAAAGACTGACAAGGAGAGTGTATGTGAGTGAGGTGGAGGGGGGCGAGAGGGAGGGGGAGGCCGAGGATGAGATGGAGGGATGGAGTGGAGAGGTATATGAGAGTGGCGGGTGTGAGTTGGGTGCGGGGTAGTGAAATGGCGGGGGACAGAGCGACATGGAGGCGATTTGTTTGTGGCCACCCCATGCGGGATTGAGGCGTCTGGCAATAGAGAGATAGATGATGGCAGTTGAGAAGAATGTGGGAGGAGGGGGGAAAGTGCGCGGAAACACAGCTGTTCAGCGCCGTGCACCAAATTTAAACTTACGGGTCAAAAGTAATCGGATTTTTTTTTGGGGGGGGGGGCGAACACCCAAGCTAATGATGTCTGAATAATGGGGTGTCCGGATAATAGAGTGATTACTTACATAACACTGTAAACTACTTAGCATACAAACTTAAATTACATAATTTAACAAGCAGTCATATAAATAAAAGATCATAGAGAAAAAGAACATAAAAATTAATGTATAACTTACAAAATATGCTCACAAACATCAGGCTAACTGGCAACTCTGACTCACAATGGAACTATGAGAAACAGTGAGAAACATCTAGTAACTCCTGCTTCTCAACACTAGCACTTTCATTTTCACTCTTACTTTCATTGGACGGCATAATCTAAGTGATCAGACATCGCTTCCATCAGATCCAAGCAAGCTGCCATGGCAGCAAAACATCTCAAACCGCATACCTCGACATACTTTTGGTATGTGATTAAAATAATAGACAATAAAATACTTTTCCTGTGATGGCAACTCCTCAGTCCTGCCACCTCCTACTACTGAACCACTATTGGGTCCCCAGTACCGGCACACAAATATAATAAGTTCAAAACACATATACCTACCACCGGATGGCTACAGACATATCCTTAGAGGCACGTCAACATGCAACCCGATGTGAAAGGGCTGACCTTCTCTGTAACCTTGCTCTTTGACTGATTGTTCTCATAATAGAATCTGATTATCCTTGGTTTAATTTGAACCCTCCCACAAAGTTTGGTCTAAATTATGGTAAGTAGAAACTTCTTAAGTTGACCTTGCCATGTGACCTTGACCTTTTATTTTTCTCAAAAGCACTAGGTGAACCCCTTTGGTGATTCTCAGCCCATTGTTTGTTTCATTTGAGATCAAAACTGTTTTAGTTATTTTTTTCACCCATAGTGAGACAGATCAAACTTTGACCTTTACCAATGACTAATTGTTCTAAAAATTGAAACTCTTGTTTGCTTGCCCCTAACCCCTCCTCCTGGTTTGAACTCAGATCATAGAAATCAGATCATAGCTGTTATGAGTTGATCTTGCTCTGTGATGTAGACTTTTGACATTTCCTATGACAAACTTTTGACAGATTGTTTTCAAAATTGATTCCTTTTTTGTTTATGTCCCATCCGCAACCTCGTCACAAAGTTTGGTCTAAATCAGTTTAAAAATATTCTGAGTTGACCTTCACAATTGTCATGTATTTCTCAACATCAGTAGATTTACTACTTGGCTGACCCTTTAATCTTCACCAAAATTTGTTTAAAATTGAATCAAGTGTTAAATGTTAATTTAAGATAACCACACACAGGTCAGACTTTGACCTTGCCATGTAACCTTAACTTTTGACTGATTGTTCTCAAAACTGAATCACCGCATTCTTTCCTTACCCTTAGCCGTTCCTCCAAGTTTGGTGAAAGGTGGATAAAAACTGTTGAAGTTGATTTTGCTAGGTCAGTGTTTGACCTAGCCCTATAACCTTAATCTTTGACCTCTTGTTCTAAAAAACTGTAGGTTTCTTCATTGCTTGACCCTCAGCCTTGCAGTAAGTTGGGTTAAACTCAGATTTAAATTGTGTGGAGGGGGGAATGAGTTGGGGGGAGGGCAGTCAAATGGTGGGTGACAGAGCGACTTGGAGGCATTTTGTTTGTGGCCACCCTTTGCGGGATTAGGGCGTCGGCCTATAGATAGACAGTTGTGTTGTTCAAACACAAACAAACATGGGTGACACAGATACAGAAAGACAACACATGCCAGTGTAAACATAACACCTGCTCATGCTTTGCAAGTGCAAGTGTATAATTATAATATTTTTCGTTTTCTTCTTCTTCAAGTGCTGAGCAGAATTCAGTGCATTCAGGAAAGTTCTCTTATTCTTAATCGTCGCAAGTGGGAAGAAGTGTTTATCTAACCAACTTATCTAGGGGTTTTCCTGTATCAGAAAAAAAGTGGCGATCAAGGGGGAGGCAGGAAGACTAATGGCTGGAGCATGTCAACTTTTCCTACTGGGAGTTGTTTGGAGTGGGAAAAGTTTACACTTGGAGGTGTAAACAAGTGAGTAATGGATTGAAACTCCTTTTTTTTTTGTAGTGGAATAGGGATGTGGTAACCTGATGACTCTCTCCACCAACCCAACACTTGCATTGCTCAGCAGCCCTCAGTACCCTGTGTAGCACAATGAGGGAGAAAATTTACTTAAGGCTTCCTTTCCTTGTAGTTCATGTCTTCAGTGGATCTTCCCAATCCATGCAAATGTGGAATATAGGGTTGGCAAGATGATGTTTAAATTGTATCACTACAGTAGCAGCCATGGCTCAGTGGGTTAGAGCGCTCCGCTCTGGCCGTAGGGTCGGAGGATCGAATCCACCCAAGGGTCATTGGTAGACATCAGGAAGGGCATCCGGTCATAAAATGCTACACGCTCCAATCCAAAAAGGCCGACGCATGCAAGCATGTTGCAGCCTTCAAAAACGAAACGAACGACAGTATTGGTATTGTATAGAATTGTAAAACTAGGAATAAGGCCTTATAGTATTTTATATAGTGGTAGGTGGTGGCGACCATCATCCACTCACTTGATGTAGTGCTGCCTACTTCTTCCTTAGCCTTTATCATTCTTTTTCTGTGCCTGCCCTCCTTTCTTCCTATTTCTCCTATATTTCCTGTCACTTCTTACTGCTTTTCTTTCCTTTACAGGTGGCATTACATTGAGTGACAAGCCAAATGGTTTCCTGTAAGCCAAGAAACCATTTACAACGCTGGGTGGTAACCATATAACCAAACCATACGTGCTCCCTACGTGTCAACAAGTGGGTTGGTGGAGGGTTAGTACCCCTCCCCGTAAAAAAAAATAACTCAAAGTCAAATGGCCACCCCTTACGGGATTATGGTGTCTGGCGATAGATAGATAGATAGATAGTATTTAAATATATGGATTTTGTTGTTTTTCTAAGATGAGCTTATTGTGTTTGATACATAGTCACATTTGATTTATAATAACTGAAGTTATAGATACTGTGCATGTAAATAGTTCATAGAGTGTATTACTGTATATCATTTATATCTGCTTTTGTTTCTGATATGTTACAGTACTGATGTTCCTATAAAGAGATAATTTTGCTGTTGATGTTGAATTACTCAGTTGTGTATGTTTTCTCTTGACAGGACATCTTGGAGCACTTATGATCAGTAAAGCAAGACATAAAAGATAAGATTCACTTCCAACAACAGAGGAAGAGCTGAACTGATTTTGGAGAACGATAATGTGCTTTCAAATAAGTTTAGCTCATTATTATGAGTTGTTTTGTGCCATTCAGAGTCTGCCAATCGAAATTATTGTTCTGAGTTCTTTTTGAACCACCTTTCTTTATCCATTTTCACATTATTTCAGTATTACAGCTTTGATTTAGTGTTGTATGTATTGTAGCACTTTGGCAATATGAGAATATTCTCTTTTAGTAAAAGGTTATGAAGTGTCTTTGCACATTTGGTAATTTTTATACAGTACTGTACTTTATATGATAATTTGTTTTCATTCTTGCTTGCTTGTATGCTTTATATGTAGATGTTACAATTTGTGCCTTCATATTGCAGGATACTTTTCATTATTTTTCATTTTATAGTATAAATTTTTGCATTCTTCAACATAAAATTAATTTCAGTTACACTTTGCTATGTTCTTGTGACTGTATGCCTTACAATTCAGATTTATACAATAAATACTTAATTTGTAAGTTTTTCAGTGTTCCTGTTTAACATTTTTATTGAAGCCTGATTTTGGCGTGTGTGTGTGTGTGTTTACCTAGTTGTAATTTACAGGAAATGAGCTACACTCATGGGGTCCTGTCCTGTTTCTTGATGTCAAATTTTGCTTTGAACTCATTTAAGTTTTTAGACTGGACGATCTCTTTGTTCAGGCTGTTCCACAGGTCTTTGTATCTACTGTATATGGAAAACTATACTTCTAGATATCTTTCAAGCAGCTTGGCTTTTTTAGTTTCACTTTGTGTCCTCTTGTTACACTCCCATCCCATACAAAGAGATCCTCTCTGTCAACTTTATCTACTCCCATCTTAGCCCTGAACACTGCAATCATATCACCCCTCTCTCTTCTTTCTTCTGAGGAGGGCAGGTCTAGTTTTTCTAGCCTTTCCCTGTACAACAGATTTGCAAGTCTAGGGACCATCTTGGTTGCTGTTCTCTGTATTCTCTCGATCTTAATATATTACTTTAGTTATACAACACTGAACACGATACAGATACAGTATCATACAATACACTATTCAGACACAAAACACTAGTATGACTAGAGGACTTGGGTCTGGGCGACTGGATACTCTGGCTGCTCACACGTGTCGGCCAGGTGTCGGGGGAGTCCTGTCGTAGACGTCCTCTCGCAGGTTGCACAGGACTCTTGCCAGGGGCCAGGTTGTCTGGGCTAGATTGCTGGGTAGCATAGAGGGAGGCCCTTTCCTGGTGGGGCCTCGTCGTGGAGTTTGGCTAGCGGGGCTAGGGCCAAATAGGGCGAGCAGGCACGCTTGCTTGTGCTTACGGGAAGTAGAGCTCTGACCAATGGGGCTGCGGAGGTCATGCCCTGGGGTCCTGGGGACGCCCCTGGGTGTCTGGGGGCTGCGGTCTTCCTCAGGTGGAGTCACCATCAGGGGTGGCCTGCGGCGACCCTTCCTCCAGGAGTCCGACAGCTGGAGACATTGTCAGGATGTTGGTTGCAGGGTGTAGACTCCCGGGCTCATCACAGGGCCTTGCCAGAGCTCCTCCAGCTGCAACTCCTCCAGTGGTTCACCTCTGTGGGGAGAGAGAGAGAGAGGGTTGTCCCGCTCGGCCACAGGAGTAGTGGTGGGCCAAGCCAGGGACGCCCTTCATGGGAACGTCCGAGGGACAGAGGACAAAGAGCGGATGGTGGCCTGCTCTCCCTTCCCTGTGTGGACAGTGGCTGACACAGCGGTTCCTCTAACCCCAGGGACTGCAGGAGGAGAGCGGCCGGTGGTCTGCTCTCCTGGCCCGACACGGACGGTGGTCGGTGTTGTGGTCCCGCTCCCTGTGGAGGTGGCGGCTGGAGGACGGATGGTGGCCAATCTTCCCTTCCTGGTACAGACGGTGGCCTGTACTGTGGTGCTGCCACAAGTAATAGCTGAGGAGTGGACGGTGGCCTGCTCTGCCTCCCCAACACGGACAGTGGCGGCCTGTGTCGCAGTCCTGCAGTAGGGAACAGCTGAGAAACAGACAGTGGCCTGTGTTGCAGTGCTGTCCCTGGAAGTGACTGCAGGTGAGGAGCAGACGGTGGCCTGCTCTGCATCCCTGACATGGACGGTGGCCTGTGTCGTGGTGCTGTCTGGGGCTGTGGTATCAGTCCCACCCCAAACCTGGCGAGGGCTGTCCCAGCTGGAGAGTAGGCGGCCGGGACTGCGTTCATGGCGGACCGTAGGTTGAGGGCGAGAGGGACGCAAGGCAGTCAGGGATGTGAGCCCGTCTTGCCCTGGCCTATGCGTTCCCTATCTGCCACCCGGTGGTCTTCTCCTAGGGTGGATGTTGCGACACCCCTCCCTGGGTCTCCCGTCGGGGTGGGCATTTCATACACAACTTGCATTTTTTGTATTTCACATCACAAATACGCTAATGCTCATATTTTCAACATTATTTTCTGAGTAACGAGGGAAAAAATTTTGTTGCAGCCAACCAGGTCATTTTCTTACTCTCCCATGCACTTTTGGTTTTCTTTCATTGTACTAGAGAGGGTTACTGAAGGTATTTCCAATCATTGTTTCACAAATAACCATAAAGAGTAACGCTTATTGCAATGCACTTGTAAAACTTATAAAATATTTAATTCATAACACTTACTAGATATACTCGTAACTTACAATATCTTACATTTCACTTATGTATAAAAAAAAAACAAAAAAACTTGTGTATACCTGTATACCATTCACAATTTCTCACACACCTGCTCAGTCACTGAGCCGTTTCCCCAGCACTAAGGGAAGAACTTTCACAGGGCTCAATGAGGCTATCGGCCCTTCACGTAGTGTTACGGAATCGGACAATGAGAAAGAAGACATGGCTCCTCACACTACCACTGCCGTGTACAGACTAAACCGTGCATCAGCGGGGTACCTGGGGGTCCTACCTACCCAGTAGGTATCATAGAAAATGGTCCTCTGCTCAAACGGTGGTGGGAAGATGAGTGCGGTACATCAAGTCAACCGGTGGTGCTTTGCGCCCTGAATCCTGATGCATATACAAGTCAGCTGGCGGTTAACCCGCCAAGCCCCACCGGCATACGATGCATGTCACTACTTTTTTCCGTGGACAGACCCATTGACGTGCATCGTACGTCACTCAATTGCAGGGCCCATCATGTGCACATTTTTCAACATTCATGGGTGATTTTTGGGTAGGAATATGTGGGAGACCTTCCTCTACCTGCTGTCAAGCTGGGATACTGCCTGGCCCCACCTGACCCCCCCCTCCCCCCCACAGTGGGCAATTCAGCTGTTAGCAGTAACCTGGCCAGTAAAGATATGTTGCCCTACAGTCTCTCCAATGATGAAATTCACGGTGAAAGTGATTCCTGAGGTGGAGGACAAAGAAGCTAGAGGTAGAAACAAACAGAAGTGATGAGGTGGTAATGTCATAAAGGAAGGTGCCATATGCTGGGGTTTTGAGTGAGTGAACAATGCTTTTATCGCCTATATTATTGTGTGAAAACCAATATAGACTTGTACTACACATAAATTCGTACCAAATAAATAAATAAATACGTAATTTAAAGTGGCTTGAATTAGTTAACCTTTCCATAGATTGGTTTCTTTAGCCAGGTACCCTGAAAAAGAAGGTAAATGTAAGGCTGAATGACACCTGTATCAACATTTTTAAGCTCAGAAGAGCGATTTCTCTATGAATTTTCGATGTTTCTTACCAAACGCGAAGGTTTGAGAAAAAAAAAATCGGTCGGGTTATGAGGGTGTGTTTCGTAAAAAAATCGGTCGGGACTAGGCGGGTTAAAGGTAAAATGTGTGTGTGTGTGTGTCTACTCCACTTATAGAGGGGCTTTCTCATGGGTAGCACCGCGTAGTTTGTGTGCCCGCTGCCAGGGGCCCAAGGTGACGCTGATGATGTTTATGCACTACATCCGACACCCGTGACTTTTGAAATCAGCTGATGAATCCGAAAAATGTAATGGAATGGTCCACTGTGCGACTAAAATATAGTGCCATGGTCCACTGTACAGCTAAAATATAGTGCCATAGTCCACTGAGCAGCTTAAATATAGCACCATGGTCCATTGCGCGGCTAAAATTAATATAGTGCCATGGTCCACTGCACAGCTGAAATTAGTGCTTTAGTCACTGTGCGGCTAAAATATAGTGCCATAGTCCACTGCGCTGGTAAAATATAGTGCCATGGTCCACTGCACAGCTTACGGAAGCAATGGCGAAACAGACAACAAGCATTAGAACATGGTGGAGTCGACAAATAAGGTGTTTCAACATGGCAGTCAAAGTCACACGCTGGTTGCGGAGATAACCCTCCATATTATAGAGCTCAGTGACTTGAGCCTAGGAGAGAACTAATTTTCTCACGCAGTAACGCATGTTCTAGAGCCAGAGAACTCACATTTTCCCACACTGTAATACACGTATATTAGCTACAGAATAACTATAATGACAAGAAGTAATTCCTGAGGTAAGAAACAAAATCGAAGGCATGCCGACGTTTCTAGGATGTGTCTTACATTTCCAGATATAAAACATTAACCTAATTGTACGACATTACACTTCTTTTCTAGAATGTTCCGCACATCTGCTAACCTAATCCTTCGGGTACAACATACTTAACTGTGGTGTCATGATCAAACTTTCCTTAAATTGTATTGGTACTGTTATATAAAGTTTTATTTCATGTAAGTGACTACTGCATCTCAAACAAACTTCGCAGACCTTACACATTAGTGATGCAAGACATCTGGGTCGATAATTTTCAGTCTTCTCGCCTTCTGAGTTGCAGATATTGTAAAGGTGAGCTTCGTATTTTCTTGTAATAACTCACAAAAGATAATGAAGTTTTTGCAGTGACTTTGATATTGCCGAGATGCTGAAGATTTTTGCTCTTAAAATATGTGATGATAATTACTGTATGGCATAATTACACGCTACTTTTTCCGTGGTTGGCACGACGCAGCCAGCGGTGGAAGCTAACTGCTGATTAGGCAGGTGAATGAGCTAGGGCAGTTTTGAGCACTTTAATCAGATCATTGCGACTTATAATTACACGTGGCTTGTGCATTCTTTCAACAGTAATATATAAGCACTTCAAGTGACCACCCCTGAATTCTGAGTGCAGTTGTTGCCTTCATTTCCCGCCGACAGGAAGTGAAGTGCGCTGATCAATTACTGAAGCCCTATAAAATGCAGAGAGAAAAACTAGCTGCGGTTACTGGGCATTCCTGAACGAAGATCTACTATGGGCAATGAATACCAAGCAACAGAATATTGCAAAAAATGCAAAATTATGGTTGGTAGCCGAGACAACAATGAGGAGTGTGATGCCTGCTGTAAGAGGTACCACGCAGGTTGTGATGAGGTAAAAATACTCCTGTACAGGGCACTGGGGGAATGTAAAGGTATGTTGTGGTTCTGTACCAGTTGCTAACCCCAAATATTAAAAAACAATGGTGAGATAAAGAAGCTAAAGGCAGAAAAGAGGAAATGAGACTAGAGCTGAATGAACTGATGACTATAAACCAAGAATTGATGGCTAAAGTTGAAGAAAATGAAAACAAATGGTATAAAAAGTGAAATGCCCACCTGGCGGAGCGACCCCAACACCACCACCACCCTAAGAGGAGGACACAGGCCCACAGGGAGGCAACACCCACCCTAAGAGGAGGCCACGGGGAGGTTGACAGGTGCTCCGTGCCACACCGGCTCACTTCCCCAGCTACCATATGCCCCTCTTACCCCCAGCCAGACCCACGGGCAGTGCATCGGCCAGATGCATTACCCTCCAATGAGGACAGCGCTCACCAGACTCGGGGTGGTACTTGTTCTTATACAGTCTCAAGTAGGTTCTCGGTTGCAGAGTCCACAGGACCTGCCACTAGAAGAGGAGGAGAGACCACTGGTTCTCAAAGCCCTACTTTTCCCCAGGGGAGCGTAGCAGAGTCCACCGGAACCTCCTTCTTCTGTTACCCACCTTAAGGAGCAGGCGTCTCGGACCATCCACCAGATGACCCTCACCCGCAGTCCCAGGGAAGGGAGCGGAGCTGTGGTAGAGTCCACCAGACCTGCCACAGGGGGAGAGACTACCGGTCGTCCCCCAGCTGCAACTTTCCCCCAGCAGCCTGAGAGTGGTAGAGTCCACCCGACCTCCCGCGGGAGCCAGAAAGTCCACCGGTATTCCTCCTTCTGTCGTTCCTGGGATGAGTGGTCCCCTGACAGAGTCCACCAGACCTGTCGGACTGAGGGAGAGTCCACCAGACCTCCTTCGTCCACTACCCCGGGAGGGAGCCTGGGTAGAGTCCACCAGACCTACCAGGCGGAAGGAAAGTCCATCGGATCTCCTTTCTCTGCCCCAGAGTGGAGTTCCAGTAGGGTCCACCGGACCTACCAGGCTGAGTAAGAGACCACCGGTCATCCCTCCTCCACTAGCCCAGAGGCTTCCTATGAGGGCACCATCTCTGGCTCAGCCCGCCCCTCCAGAGGCTGAGTGAGCTGCCCCTCCTGCTCCCCCCCCTCTACAAAGGACGGAGACTGCTCCCCAGCTGGACTTCAGAGGGAGAGTGTCTGGAACGGACCTGTGGTAAGCCTGGGTGTTTTGTCCCTGCACCCCAGCCCCCGACACCTCCAGCAGCTGACGGACTCTCCAAGGGTGAGTGGCCGCAGATGACCCTTGATGGCCTTCCCCTCCCCGCGTGACCGCAGCCCTAGGACCCCCAGGGGTGCTCCACAGCCGACCCCAGGCCCAGACCAGCCCAAACCCTCCTCCAGGACTCCCACCATGGCCAAGGACAGGCACTGTGCAGTGTGCCTCCCAGCCCTGTTTGGCCTCAGTCCCAAGGGCCCCCCCACACCCCTAAGGCCCCCGCCAGGAAGGGGCCACCCACTACGCTGCCCTCCAGCCTATACCGGACTCCAGAGTTCGCCGCCCAAGACCAATGCCCCTACTGGAAGCGCACCCCTGACGTCCCTCCTCCCACACCGGGCCGTCACCTGCACCTACCTGCAGTGTAACCTCTGTGCACCTCAGTGCCCCACCAGTGGTGTTATCGTCTCTGTGCAACACTTGTGTCCCACCATAGTGCTGTAGACCATGGGTGCTATTTCCCCCGTCCAAAGTGTCATGACCCCTGTGTAATACTTATGACCCACCTATAACATTAAGGATTTTGTGTGTTATAGACCTGTGTAATATTTGTCTGTCTATCTATCTGTCTATTGCTAGACGCCTGTGCCTGTCCATAATACCGTGACCCCTGTGTAACGCTGGTGACCCCTCTGTAGTATCGTGCCCCCTGTGTGTTATATACTATGTGTAATGTTGTTCCCCATGACCCCTGTGTAATACTTGTGCCCCAGTTGTAATGTCACAACCCTTGTGTAATACTTGTGATCATCTATAGTGTCATAACTCTGTGGAATACCAGTACCTGTTCCCTTTGATACATAGTGTTGTGAGATACACCATACTTATGCCCCATATATAGTGTTGCCTCATGTACTTCTGTTTGTAAGGTAATATACATGCAAGACTGGTTAGCCTGTGTTTGAGCGCTATCCCTTGTTTGCATACTGTAGCCCGGTCCTGAACAAAAGAACCCAAGTCCGTGCCGGTATCTGAGTTCAAGGAGTTGGACCAAGAATATGCTGCATAAAAAAAAAGTAGGAAAATATAATTGAAACAACAAGAGTTATTGAGGAATTAGAAGAAAAAGAAGAAAGAGAAAAGAAAAAGAAACTTATACTCTTCAACCTACCAGAATCATCACAAAGAGATGTTAAACATAGAGAAAAAGATGATAAGGACCTGTTTAAATATAACTGAAACAAAATTGGGAGTGGAAAATGCAGTAGTTGAGAAAGTTTTTAGAATTGGGAGAAAGGCTGAAAACAAAATCTGGCCAACTGTGATCAAAATAAAGGAGGCAAAGGAGAAATGAGAAATCATAGGAAAAGCAAAGGTGCTGATAGATGACCAGCAGTAAAATGCGCACTGACACCAACACCCCCACCCAAGAAGGAAACGACGGGGAGATTGCCACCACCTTACAGGGGGACCCCAGACAGGTAACGTTACCTTCCGTGCCACACCAGCCCACATCACCTTCGGCCATATGTCCCCTTTTCCCGCAACCAGATCAGCAGCAAGGTAGCAGTCCAAGAAGACTACTCTCCTGCCGCGGCAGCCTTTGCCAGACTCGGGGTGGGATTTGTCAGAGAACAGTCCCACGTAGGCCCTCGGCAGATCCTGTAGGAACTGCGAAGAGACGAAGAATGACCACCAGTCTTCCCAGTCCTACGTTACTCCAAGGGAGCAGTAGTGCAGTAACATCTGCAGGATTTGCTGCAGAGGGAGCGACCACTAGTTCTCCCTCTTCTGCCACCCACCTTTGGGAGCGGGAGCATGGCTACGTCCACCGGACTAGCTGCTGTGGGAGCGTCCGCTTGATCTTCCCTGCTTTTCGTCCCAGGGGAAGGAGCAGAGCCTTGGTAGCGTCTGCCGGACCTGCCATAGAGGAGGCACCCGCTGGGTACTCCTTGGCTGCGATTTTCCCCAAGCAGCAGGACTGTGGTAGCATCCGCCGGACCTACCCAAGCGAGAGTGTCCACCGAATCTCTCCCTCCTGCTGCCCCTGGGACAAGTGGCGTCCTGGTAATGTCTGCCGAACTTATCAGGCGGGAAGAGCGTCCATTGGATCTCCTGCCCCCACTCCCCAGCCCGGGAGCCTGGGCAACGTCTGCCAGACTTGCCAGGCCAGAAGAGCTTCCCCGGAATCTCCTTCCTCAACCCCGGTGCAGAGTTCCAACAGCGTCCATCGGACCTGCCACGTAGAGGGAGCGACCACCGGTTCTCCCTCCTCCACCAGTCCGGAGGCTCCAGCTGAGGGACACGTCTCTGGCTAGGCCTGCCCCTCCCGTGGCTGAGCGAGACATCCCTCGTCCTCCCCCATACCACCTGGGGCGGAGATTGCACGCAGTGGCAGGACGACTGGAGTGGTCCAGTAGTGGGCATCCTGTTCGTCCAACCGTCCCCTCCACGTCCCCAGATGCTGACAGACTCCTCGGGACGCCATGGCCGCAGACAGCCCCTGATGGCCTCCCCTCCCCAGCGAGACCACAGCCCTCAGCCACTGAAGGGCGCTCCACCGACCCTGGGCTCCACCCAGCCTGAGGCTGCCCACCGTACACCCACCACCTCCAGAGGCCGGCGTAGAGCTGCCCGCCTCCTGGCCCTGTTCGGCCCTAGCCCCGAGGGCCAGCCTACACCCGAGGACTCCTCCAGGAGGGGCCAGAGAAGGCCTCCCTCTACACCACCCAGCCACCCACATCATGAGGACCGTGCACACGCCCCAGACGGCGTGCCTCCCACACATGAACCTTACGGTGTAAATACCACCAAATAGTGAGTGACCTGTTAATATTCATAGACTTGCCAGTGAACCTCCCCAATGCAAAACCCCCTCCACCGTGTAAACCCATGTCTTGACTGTGCATCTGAAACAAGCCCTAAACTCCCCTTGTGTTAATATACCACATCGCGCCTCCTGATTCCCCCCAGTGAAAGTGTATTCACCCCTCGTGGATCTGATTGTCATTCCCCTGGACTGATCACTGCAAGGGACTTGCGTCATACTGTGCGGTTCCCCCCCCCCTTGTCTAAGATTCCACTCTCAGGTCAACTCTTCCCCTAGTGACCCTATGGCCTTCTGTATGCTCCCCCTAAATACGATGGTTCAGCGCCCTCAGTATTGACTCTTCCCCCAGAGTTTGTGTATTAATTACCTTGAGGCCCTGTGATTATGGACTTGTATTAAATTGTATGTCACCTTGACAGAGACATTCAGTGATCACCAGACTTGTAGTCCCTAATGTGTACCTCTGCTGTATTTGTGTGTTGCCCTTAGAATATACCTTAAGGAGTTTGTAAGTGCCATGTGTAATGTTTGATATTGTATTGTGTATGTCGATATATGGTAATAATCGTGTAGACTGGTTAGCCTGTGTTTTTGCCCTGTTCCTTTGGTATATGTTCTTGCCCGGTCTTGAATTAAAGAACTCAAGGCTTGTGTCTGTGTCTTAGGGAGCAAGAAGTTGCACCCAAAAACACAGAGCATAACAGACAGACCAGACAAATTAAAACTGCAATAAGCCCAGACTTAACAAAGAAAGAACAAGAAGAAAACAACAGACTTAGGGAGCACCTAAGAAAAAAAAGGAGGAAAGAAGGTGGAAAATGAACAATAAAAAAAAAGGAAAATAATCAGAGTGGTTGAGAAAAGAAACAGAGGTGAAAACAAAACCACTGAACATGATGAAAACACAGTGGCTGACAAAAAGTGAAAAAAAAAATAAAATAAAATAAAAATAAGCAAAGAAAATGTAAATATTAAATTACAAAATATCCAATCAATAAATGAACACAAATTGTATGAAGCACTAAATTTAATAGAAGAGGATTGCTTCTTGTACCTTACAGAAACACAGCAACAGCACAGAACAGTCACTTTACCTGACTGATTTAATTTTCTTAATGCGACAAGATGATAAAAAGGGTGGTGGATTGTTAACATTTAGAAACATAAACTGTATAACAGCAGAAAATTGGAGACAAAACACCCAGCATTCTAACCGCAAGAATGAAGTACAAAGGATTTAGTTTTGCAGGGCGTTTTGAAAGATTGTTAAATGTACAGGAAAGGGAGGCTGAGATTGTTGCAGATCGAAGGGTGCAAGGAATAAATGTGTTGGGAGAGAGGAATGATTCTTTGATCACGATGGAAGAAGTGCAGGAGGCAGTAAAGATGAAAACGGGAAAGCTGCAGGTATAGATGGGTGTGCTATGGAATGCCTAAAAGGTGGTGGAGAGACTGTTGTAGAGTGGTTAGTAAGATTGTTGAATGTGTGTTTTCTGGGAGGTATGGTGCCATTTGCCTGGGCAAGTGCTTGCGTGGTTCCATTATATAAAGGTAAAGGTGATAAGTATGAATGCACTACTTGTAGCTTTAGGGGTATGTCTGTTGAGTGTTGTAGGTAAGGTGTATCGTGTATGGCAGAGTGTTAATTATGAGAGTTAGAGAGGGTACAGAGGGTCGAGTGATTGGTGATGAGCAGTGTGGCTTTTAGAGAGGGAGGGGATGTGTGGATCACAGGTGTTTGCTGTGAGACAGGTGTATGATAAGTATTAAGTGAAAGGTACGGATGTGTCTTGGGCGTTCATGGATTTAAAGAAAGTGTATGATAAAACTGACAGGAAAGTTTTGTGGACTGTTTTAAGTTTGTATGGACTTGATGGTAGGTTGCAAAAAGGAGTGAAAAGTTTTTATGCAAATAGTAGAGCATGTGTAAGAGTGGGAGATACTGTGAGTGATTGGTTTCCCGTGAGAGGGGCTGCGGCAGGGATATGTGATGTGGCCTTGGTTGTTTAATATTTATATGGATGGCGTTCTAAGGGAGGTGAATGCAAGAGTGTTAGGTGGAGGTTTGAGTCTGGTGAATGCAGTTGGTAGAGAGTGGAATCTGAATAAGCTGCTGTTTGCAGGTGATACTGCACTGATGGTTGATTCAAAGGAGTGAGTGAGACAGTTGGTAGAGGAGTTTGGGAGGGTGTGTGAAAGGAGGAAATTGAGAGTAAATGAGAATAAGAGTAAAGTAATTAAGTGTATGAGATTGGTAGATGGAAGGAGGATGAATATAGTTTTGAATGGTGAGTTGCCTGAGGAGGTAGAGTGTTTTAAGTATTTAGGGTCACATGTTGCTGTGGATAGAAGAATAGATGCAGAAGTGATGTTTAGAATGAATAAAGTAGGAAAGGTGCTGGGAGTAATGAAAAAAATGTTTAGTTGTCATTTGCATAGAATGGGTGTAAAGAGAAGGCTGTATGAGGGTGTTGTGGTACCAGCTGCATTATATGGGGCTGAGACATGGAATATGGATGTAGCAGAGAGGAGAAGTTTGAATGTAATGGAGATGAGGTGTCTGAAGAGTAGGTGTGAAGTGATGCGCAGGGATCGAGTGAGAAATGATGAAGCGCGAAGGAGAACTGGAGTTTTTCAGGAGATGACTGATTGAGTTGATCAGAGGGTGTTGCGACGGTTTGGTCATATGGAGAGAATGGATGATGAGCGGTTAGTGAAAAGGATAACTGGATCGGATATGAGAGGTGTAAGGCTGAGAGTAAGACCATGAATTGCATGGATGGACAGTGTGAAGAGAGCGTTGGATGCGAGAGGGATGTCTATTGAGCAAGGAAGGGTGGCTGCGTGTGATAGGAATTACTGGAGAGAAACTGTGAATGAATAAATGATGACACAGCCCTGAGGGGTTATTCTCCAGCATCTGGTCTGACCAGCTGGTAAGGTCAGGTGTGGGTAAGGGGATGGGTCCATTATGATGTGGTAGGGGGTAAACCAGCTCTGCTGTCGGGCCCTGCTGCTGATGTCGCTGATTGCCCTGCCCAGTTGACCCTCGTGGGGTGTGGTGTAGTGAGGATCTGTCCCTTCTCCCCTTGGGGCTAAGATGCAAATGAATGTGTGTGTGTAGATAAGTAAATTGGGAATGTGTCATCCTTTCTCGGCTACCTCCCTTTCTTTGAGGGAAGCAGCCTAGGTATGTAGATAGATAGATAATTCTTGTATATAGGGCAACAGCCTAGGTATATAGATAGATAGATAATTCTTGTATATAGGGCAGCAGCCTAGGTATATAGATAGATAGATAATTCTTGTGTACAGGGCAACAAGAGACATAGATAGATATAAAAAAAATAAAACCAAAAATGGAAAATATACTTGAAAGATTAGTGAAGATGAAAACTGCATAGTGCTTGGTGACTTAAACGGACACCTGGGCTTTTTGGGACTGCAGAGTCTAGACAGAGGACAGATGGTGCTAGATGTAGTGGGTAAATTCAATCTCACCCTACTAAATTTTGACCCAAACTGTACTGGAGAAACAACCTGGGAAAGTAGAGGACAAGAAAGTGCAATAGACTTCATACTCACCAACCAAGTAATGTACCAGAAATTTATATCCATGGAAATAGATGAACAAAAACAGCATTTTGATTTAACTGACCACATCCTACTCAATGCAGAATTTCAAATATCAAACACAAAGAGAAATGAATTGAAATATTTTTTGTTGTAAAAGGTACAGAGTGCTAATACAACAAAAGAAGGTGGTGGGTCTTGCCACACACCTTCAGCCAATATAGTTACATACAGTTAGTAACTGGACACTCGTGTGTGTGGCCACGCCAGTTTTTTGGGTGCAGCCACATACCCTTTGATAAAAAAAAAAAAAAAGTTACAGTCTATATTATGAAATACACAGGCATTTGTTGATAAATTACGTACAAGATTAAAGGGGAGTACTAGATAAGTAAAGAAATACAGTGAACAAATCAGTACCAGCCCTGGCCGAAGGTGATGACATAGCATCGCCTTATCAGCAGGTCGGAGAAAAGACCATAAGGAAGATCAGCAAAATAATTAACTGCTATAGCATTTGTTATGCTACGTGTTCTAGGGTCAATGTCTTGTCCTCTGAACACGAGTTACTGAGCTAGGGTTTCCTTCGACCGGGTCTAGTATTCAACAAGAGGAACAGGGCATAAAAACTCGGGCCAACCAACCTTACACGTATATTACCTCAGTTACAACTCAAGACAGAATACAATATTATTATTATACACAGAACAGGTAAGGGACACAATAGGACAGGTGGACTCTGGTCTGGCCTGCTGCGGCCTTGGGCAGCTCATAGGTGTCGTCCGGGTGTGGAAGGAATCTTGTAAGGTGTGCCCTCCCACAGGAGGCACAGGACCACTGCCAGGGGCTGGGGCGTTCGGAGTGGGTTACTGGGCGGCATGGAAGGAGGCCCTCCTCTAGTGGGGCCTTGGTGACGAAGGCGGCCCTCGGGGCTGGGGCCGAACAGGGCAAGCAGGCGGGTTTGCCTTCACTCACCTCTGGAGGAGGACTGCCTGGCGATGGGGCTGGGGAGGTCACTCCTCGGAGTCCTGGTGTGATGCCGTAATTTTAAGGGTAATTTAAGTATAAGTGTAATATAAGTTAGTATAAGTATAATATAAGTTAGTATAAGTGTAATGTATGTGTAACCTTGAACCTCTAACTATGTTTTACCTGCACTATGTAGGGGATAAACATCAAATTCCATATTCAGGCTCGGTCCCTCTTAATATTCGTAGTGTAAGTGATACTCTATTAATAGAGGAACAGTATAGGGTGATTATATAAATGAATGTCTTTGTGCTTGGAGCAGTCAGTTCCCACGGTATGGATAGAATCGTAAATTTTACCAAGAGATTAATAATTGCGAAAATTTGTCTTCATACTTTGAATTCGAAATTTGTAAGCCAGAATTGGTGTTATCACCTTTTTGTACTACGTAGTAGTAAATTAAAGCTTAGTTAAATCCTAATTGTTGATAATAGACATTTGCAACAGCGATATTTGCATTACACTTGCATTTAGTCACGTATGCTCGACACATGGATATAACTAGTTTCAAGCGCTCGTTTGTTTAGGCTTTGGTGTAATTGTTAATCCCATGCACTTACTACAAAATTTTAAGCATCGTAAGTCAACCCATCCGTGTGGGTCGAGTGTGAACACATTTTAAAAATTCCTTGGCAATAGGTGTAAGCTAAAATGCTCCAGAGAGATCAGTCGAAGTCGTAGTCAGTTCCCAATGTTAGAACAAACCAATCATATATAAACCATATGAGTGCCTGGAACCATTTCCGCCATTCCACTTTTTTTTTTTTTTTTTTTTTTTGCTTTTCTCTGACGGGCTCTTTGTTTGCCCGTGTCCCCACCCTTGTGGTGGGGCAAATATTTAACAACAACAACAACTTGGAACCAGCATAACGCTGTCTTATTTCATCGATACAGGTTAGTAACTCTAAAATCCATTTACAGTAATTCCTCCAATATCCGTTGTAATAGAGCCAAAGGCATGTCCGCATATTCTTTTTGTCCGGATATTGGCCCTGAAGCTCCAGCACTGGTTTTTCATGACCCTAACCTAACCTAACCCAAATCAGAAAACTACCTTCCTACCTCCCTAGTGGACATGTATAGCACTTAATTAGGTCCCTTTTCACATAAATAATGCACACATAGCATGAATTTATTGAATTTTAACCAAAAAATGATGATTTAGGGGTGAGTGAGTCATAGGAGCTCAGAACTTGCCAGCATAGTATAAGTAAGTATCGGACATGGAAATCATCTTTTCTCACATTTTATGCATTAAATCATTGGATACAAAGCATCAAATATAGTAAATTATATTAATTGCTACCAGAAAAATGGTTAGGTTAGGTTTGGTTAGGTTAGGTTAGGTTAGGTTAGGTTATGACCGGACATCAAATTCACTGCTTCAACCTTTTTCATAGCTGGTGCACTTAATAACCATGCATGAAAGAATTAAATTAAAAGCAGGAAATTATGATTAACACAATGTTAGGTTAGGACCGGACATGAAATTCACTGCTTCAACCTTTTTTCTAGCTGTTTTACTTAAGAACCATGCATGGAAAATTAAATAGCAAGCAGGAAATTATGATTAACATTTAGGGTAATTTTTTAACACATTAACAGCCTGATGAAACAGGTTAGGCATGAAAATCTTTATGGTAACCATAGGTTAGGTTAGGTTAGGACCGGACATGAAATTAACTGCTTAAAACTTTTTTCTAGCTGTTTTACTTAAGAACCATGCATGGAAAAATTAAATAGGGTGCAGGAAATTATGATGAACATTTTCGGTAATTTTTTAACACATGTACAGCATGATGAAAACACGTTAGGCATGAAGTTAGGGTACTTACGAACAAAAAGCGGCCGTCCTGATGTAATAACCCACTCTATCATCTCAGACTCTGACAGGAAGACGTTGCACCTGACACCCTTCCACTTGAGAATCACCAGCAATTCTCACCAACACTTTCACCAAAGGTTTATTTTTTTTATAACTGGAATAACATCACTGCACTGTACACAACAGTAAATTCCCATGTGGTCTAGTGACGATCCATGGAGAATTTAGCCGCTGTCAGAGTCCAAGGTGAGCAGACGGAGGCGGCGTAGGGGTGTCTTGGTGCGACGTGGTGATACACTATCCACTACAGAGGACTCTGAAGATAGATGCAAACTAACATCCAGTGGTGATTCAGCCGTGCCTGATGTGCTGGGCTGTGGCTCGGAGCTAGAAAGCCTGTCTTCGTGATATGATGGTGTGGAGCGAGAGTGGACGACGGCAGGGTTGACTGGCCTGAAAAAACTTTCAAAGGTTGATTGACGCAGAGGACGACGATTTTGACGATTAATGATGCGTTGCCTGAAACCTCGCACTTGACTCGCCAATTCCAATGACCCCATGTCTCTGTCGCAGTCCGGGTGTTCTAGATAGTCAAGGACGAACTCCACATAGTGCCGGATTGTGCTCAGCCTGGGGAGCGTTGGGGTAGTTGCAAGCTGTGAGGAGTCCGCATCATCGTCGCTGTCCTCGTCAGAATCTTCCTGCTGGGTACTGGGACCAGCAACAGTAGATGCGATCTCGGTATCAGACATGATCTGATACCCAGGATCGCCCTCGTCGTCATCCAACCACTCGCGCACTTCGTCGACATCCACATCGTCTCCACCCGTATGAAGCCTTGCATGAAAGTCATCCACATCAAAACAAAGAAAATCGTGCACCACGTCACTTCCATGAAGCAGGCGAGACCAACCATTTTCTAAAGTCTTGACAGAGACTTCCTTCCATGCATTTGCCCAGTTGTAGATGGCAGACTTGAGGGTGTATCGGCGAATGTTTTCGAGTGTTTTTTGTCCTCGAATGTCACGTCCTTCCCTGCGATCGTCCTCGTCCTCGTACACAACCATCACCTCGTCCAAAAACTTCCGTCGGTATAGCCTCTTCATTGCCACAATCACTCCCTGGTCCATTGGTTGGATGAGAGCAGTTGTATTAGGTGGCAAAAACAGACACCTGATGCGACCATTCTCTGCCACCAACTCCTTGTCTGACGGATGCGCAGGTGCATTGTCAAGAATCAGGAGGGCCTTTACCTGGTCTCGTCGGATTTTCAGTGTCTCTGTCTGATAACGAATGACCTCCTTAACAAAGTGTTGGTGGAACCAATTCTTGAAGATCTTGGTTGTGAACCAAGCCTTCAGAGAATGATACCACACGACAGGAAGGGCATTCATTAACCCACAAAGGCACCTAGGCTGCTTTGCACGGCCTACAATAACGGGCTTGAGCCGGTGCATGCCGTTAGCATTGGCACAGCACAAAGCAGACACACGTTGCTTCGAGAGCTTGGGGCCAGGTAAACGCTTCTCCGTCTTCTCAACGAGAGTGTTTGTGGGTATTGAACGATAAAATAGGCCAGTTTCGTCAGCGTTGTAAACTTGACCGAGAGTGCGGCCCTCCCTATCAATCAAGCCCTTCACCTTCTGCCGGAACTGTTCTACTCCTTCGTTGTTAGCGTCCAGAGCTTCGCCATGGGTCTTACTTAAACACGAAGAGCCAACCTTCAGATGCCTTGAAGTGTGGGGCATCGTGTAGCCTTGCAAACTTTTCAGCAGCAGCTTTCAGCTCCATTCCACATACCAAGACACCTGCGGCTCGTTGTTGTCGATACCAAATCAACATGGAGCGGTCGATGTCTGGATACTTAGGAGTAAACATCACCTTCCTCTGCACGTTTCGTCTGGTCTTCGATGCGAAATCAGCCGTGTACTGCTGTAGTTTGTCTCGGGACTTCTTGATATCAAACAAGGTGGAGCGAGGGAGGTTGAACTCACGTAAGATGCGCCCTGTTGACCAGCCGGCGTCCACCTTGTCCAATATCTGCCTCTTCTTCTCCAGAGTCAGAACCACTTTCTTCCTCATCTCAGGAGGCGGGGCCATCATCACACACATGATGAAGAAGGTGAAGAGCAGTATCAAGCACTGTAGGAGGTAGGGTATCACCACAAAAGCAATCACTTCGGCCGCCATTTTCAGAATTGTTCACGAGGCAGGAGGGGAGTGCGTAATTGCGACAGAGCAGATCGGCGTGCGCGGGAAATTCAAACTGACGTGGTCCAAAAAGATCGAAAATTAATCAATTTTTTTCGGATTTTTTTGCATTTTGAGGGTTGGGCAGGCCACAATAACCGAATAGTGAGTATATCCGAGTATTGGACGTCCGAATATTAGAGGGATTATTGTATTCCTCCTCCCTTCCTTCTTTACTTGTGTGAAGTAAATTCTCATATACATCAGTATTAGTAATATTCACCCCTTCTTTTGAACTGACTAGATAACGCTGTCTCATTTCATTGATACAGATTGTGGCTGATCGTATCGTCATCAGAAAATAACGAGTGGATGAAGCTGACTGGTTCACAATCCCTTCACCTACCTTGTGTCTACTTGGCTGAGCGCCACAGGGCGCTACGGAGCGCTTCGCTAGTAGACAGAATTGCTCGGCGTGCAAGTTTTTCCACCCACCGGGCGAAGAGAGCAAAAGAATGAGGTGGATCGGTCGGCGCACTCCACTGTTTGTAAACAAAGAAGATGGCAGCCACTTCAATTGTGCACTACAAGTGCTCCAACTGTGGACTTTTTTCACTCCTACGAGGAGGCTGAACTTCACCAAATTCATTGTGTTAAGTAATGAAACATCAAAAAGTCTTTGGGTATAGTGTCTAGTTTATAGATTTATTTATAAAACTGCTATGAACATGTTGGTGACAAAGCACCTATCTCAAAGCCAAGACGAAGTATAAGGCCTCCCATCATCATCATCACGTATATAAAAGTGGTTATTAATGTGTTATAGAGGAGTTTTATTCACACTTGAGCATACAGACTTCATCAAATAAACTTCTTCAATCAGTGATTGAGCAGCATCCTCTGCCATCTTGAATGTTTTGGTTGGTCAGCTGATCTCTGTCTACTTGGCTGAGCTTTTTTTCACTCAACCCGCAGCGCACGGTATTGCCCAAGTAGACACAAGGCTGTTGGCCGTTACACTGAAATTCCCCGCCCCCCCTTTTTGTTACAAGTAATTCGAATGCAGAATTGACTGGTCCATTAGAATATTCTATCCTTTCTGTGTGAAGTGTTTAGCTTGATAGAGTTTTGTATTCACATGTATTTGTTTTCCCTAAGAGCATTGATTATTCATCCACTCTGAAGTATTGAGCCTATAGTGTCGTTTTTTTTAATGTGGTATCAATTTATAAATAACCATCGAGTTAATGTGTATATTCCAAACTTGGGAAAATATTTTGTGGAGGTTGTGGATGTATAAAATGTACCCATGTCAATGTAACATTTACCCATGTCAATGTGCCTATTCAAATGTGCCGCGCAGTCGCCATCATGCTATGCGCCTGCGCGAGCAGAGAGAGAGCTTCTTCCACTTCGAGGCATGTGTGCACCTCACCTCACCTCTTCACTTCCTTATCTATCTCCTAGGGAAATAAAGATTCTACAGCAGGAAGACTACCTATTCTTCAACCCTGTGATTGCCCCCCATTGCATGCAGGACTTCAATCAACATGGCGCAGTGATTAAGGCCCCAGGAGAAGATTTCAAGCTTACACCCTGCCACCGGCACCCACATGGACGCCGCCATTAGCTGTTTATGTTTTTTTGGACCAGCGAGACGACTTCTAGATCGCCTTCAGTGGATTTACTGTGCAGTGTCAGTGCAGTGTTACAGTGGAGTGGTTATGTGCAAGTGCAGTGCAGTGCTTATTCAGTGTGCGGTTTTCGGGTGTTCTCGTCGCACCCGCTGGACATTTTTAATTGACGCCACAATCGCCTGCACTGACTACTTGCTCTGTCACACCCTCCCTCCTCGTCATTCGCCATTGCACTGAGCGTCTGTACTCCAACGTCTCTCTGGGCAGGCTCCCAGTGAGTTGCCAATGCTCGCCCGCAACTCCATTTCTGCTTCTCCGCACGAGTTTACCGTAATTTCTAAGGGAGAAGATTTGTTTTTCTCTTCAGTTTTCTGCAGTGGTGCGTTGTATCTCGTGAAACAAGTCAGGATGGAAGATTTCCCACTTGTAGAGCTTTCACATGATACCCCACATGACTTATCACCTGCAAGACATGAACATCCGCCCACACACCCACACGCCCATAAGTGCTGAGGATGAGCGTTGTCAGCCTGAGTTGCCATTACTCTCTCCAAATTTAACCCTACCGCCGCCGTCCAGGACACATGATGGAGACTTACGGGTACTAATAAGATATTTGGAGGAAAGCAGATTAGCTACGGAAGCTCAGCATAGGCGTGAGGAGGCAAGAAGGGAAGAAATCCGTCGAGAAGAGGAACACCGAAGATTTCAACAATTTCTCCAGCTACTCACACCTTTTACACAAGGTCCAAGTCAGGTTCACCAACGGTCTGCTACCGAGACTTCGTCACGCCCACCCACCCACGTCAACGCTACCCCACAAAAGGCTAGCACTCAGGCACCCCAACCGCTGAAGTCAGACGTTACATTTCAAAACTTCAGGGCCTGGAGAAGGCGCTGGGACGACTCTGCTGTCATGGTGGACTTGTCTGCTCTGTCATTACCGAAGCAGCAGATACAGTTACGGATGTGTCTGTCTCTCAAGACCCAGCGATTGTTGGAACACACACTTGGTGTACCTCCAGACACTGCGAACACAGTGGAAGAAGTCCTTGACGTTCTACAGAACCACTTCAGGAATTAACGAAATGAAGCTCTACGCCGCCGAGATCTTACATGCAAGCAAAAGGATGGTGAATCTTTTGACGACTACTACGTACGCCTGCAGTCGATTGAAGAGGAAGTTGACATATGCCCTGGAAATTCTAATGTCTGCAAGGAGACGCAGATAAAGATGGTACTTCTTATGGGAGTTCATGATGAAGAGCTCACACAGAAGATTATTGCCCGGGACTCTAATACCACACTTCAGGACGTGGTGAACGTTTGCAGAGCCCATGAAGCCACCAGGACAGCCACTTCTGCGATTCGGGCCCCTACTGCTTCTGTCGCCAAGATTTCAAAATACCGCCAGGATAAAAGTTGTAACCATCAGCCCACTTCTACGCCGTCGACCAAGTCTAATACCTGCCAGCATTGCAACAAATCTCACAACTCAGACAAGTGCCCAGCGGCTTCGAGCACTTGCAATAACTGTGGACGGAAGGGACACTGGGCCAGAACCCCAGCCTGCCCTGCACTCAAGGTGAAATGCAAATACTGTACCAAGACAGGCCACTACGACAGATGTTGCCGTAAGAAGACTGGTGATGCCAAGGCTGATAAGCATGTTACTCCTCCTTCAAGCACGACCACTAACGTTCGCAAGGTTCAGGCCCATGCAACTCCTTCACCTTCACCCGTACCAGTTACTGTGTCTTATCGGGATGTATCTTCCCAGATCAGTTTCATACCTGACACAGGTGCGGAGGTCAGTGTTTTGGGACCACAACACCTTGCACATCTTCAGATTGACAGGAGTGACCTCCTACCTCCCACAGTTTCCAAGACTTTCACTGCAGATGGGTCGGAGATGTCGCCACCACTTGGATCCTGAGAAGTTACCTTGACCCTTGCCAAGAGGTCATGCCAAGCCCGGTTACAGGTGCATGATGGTGTCACCACTCCGCTACTGTCCTTCAGCCATTGCAAGGAGTTGGCTATTATTTTGCCTAAGTTTCCTAAGCCCATTCTGCAAGTTACTCACGTACATCGATGCACTGAGTTCCCGCTCACCGAAGCTACCCCACCTGCCGAGGCCAGGGACTACTTTGTCAGGAACTTTCCGGATGTACTTGCATTGAAAGATGATCTCAAGACTGCTCCACTACAGCCAATGAAAGGAGACCCTATGAAGATACACATTAAACCCGACGCCACACCATTCGCTCTTACCACTCCACGTCAGATCCCCTACGCCTTCCGTGATGCAGTCCAGGACGAACTGCAGAGTATGGTGGCTCAAGGAATCATCAAGAAATGTGGGGATGAGCCTTCCGATTGGTGTCATCCCATGGTAGTTGTACCCAAACCCAAAGGAGTCAGGATTACCACTGATTTAACTAAACTTAACAGTCAAGTTGCCCGCCCTGTCCACTCTTCGATGACGCCTATTGCAGCTGTTCGTACGGTTGATTCTACAGCGAGGTACTTCACAACTGCGGATGCTCTCCATGGTTATTGGCAAATCGAACTGGCAGAGGAGGACAGGCATCTTACTACTTTCATTACACCTTACGGCCGCTATTACTACTGTCGCGGACCGATGGGCTTCGCCGCTACCGGAGATGCATACTGCTACCGTGGTGATCTTGCCCTCCAAGGTCTAACGAAATGCGTCAAAGTGGTTGATGATGTATTGCTGTTTGACGACGATCTTCTGTCACATTACAAGAGGATTCAGGAGCTTCTCACATGCTGCCGTTCACACGGTATCACTCTCAACAGGGATAAATTTATCGTGGCAGCCACTAAGGTCAACTTCTGTGGATACACTCTTTCGGACAAAGGAATCGCCGCCGACCCGGACCGTGTTGCAGCTCTTCGGGACTTCCCTACACCTGCTAACCTCACCGATTTACGCTCATTCATGGGGTTGGTGAATCAGTTAGCCGAGTTTACGCCCGAGATCGCCAAAACCGCCAAGCCACTTCGACCTCTCTTGAGCCCATCTCGCTCATTTACGTGGACTCCAGATCACGACTTGGCATTCAAGCAAGTCAAGAAAGCCTTGTCCAGTCCATCCATCCTCGCAGCATTCGACCCAGGACTACCTACATATCTCCAGACTGACGCATCTCGCCTGTATGGTATAGGTTACGCCCTACTGCAGGATCATGGTTCCAGTCAACTTCACCTCGTCCAATGTGGCTCCCGTTTTTTGGCAGACGCCGAGACAAGATACGCCACCATAGAGTTGGAAATGTTGGCAGTCAGCTGGGCTCTTCAGAAGTGCCGCCTCTATCTTACAGGGCTCCAGTCTTTTACAGTTCACACTGACCATCGTCCACTAGAACCGATTCTGAACTCGTACACCTTGGACATGATTGAGAACCCTCGATTACAGAGATTACGAGAGCGCATGTCCCACTTCACCTTCAGAGCCGTATGGCGTGCTGGTAAGACGCTCCGCATTCCAGATGCCTTCTCACGCTCACCTGTCAGCCGACCTACACCTGAGGATACATCGGACTCTGCTTCTACTACGGCACATCTACGGTCCGTCATAACCTCTGCGGCATATCAAGAGGACGCCGCCCCGCGGATCGAAGCTGACCGTCACCTACAGGAGTTAGCAAATGCAGCCCAACAGGACTCTGACTACGTTCGCTTACGTGACTGCATATTGGCTGGATTTCCTGCTAACAGGTATTCTCTACATACATCCTTGCTGCCTTATTGGAAACTCCGAGACTCCCTCTCTGTTGACGGATCACTCGTACTACTAGGCTCTCGGATCGTCATTCCTGCTGCTCTTCGTCACCAGACTCTCACACGGCTACATGACAGTCATCGAGGAGTCGAGGCTACCAAGCGACGGTCACGCCAGACGGTATTCTGGCCTGGTATTGAGTCTGATATCACCAATACTGTCGCCGCCTGTGAGTCGTGCCAGCTTCTACACCCTTCACAGCAACAGGAACCGCTTCTCAATGATGATAAGCCCACCAGGCCCTTCGAGTCAGTCTCTGCTGATTTCTTTCAAGTTGCTGGGAAACATTTCCTAGTAATTGTCGACCGACTGTCGAACTGGCCAGCTGTCATCCCTTGCAAGAGTGACACCACCGCCTCCTCCATGATCCGATACTTCTGCAGCTACTTTCGAGAGGTGGGGGTACCTCTTCGGTTACGCACAGATGGAGGACCACCTTTTTCGAGCAGTGAGTTTGCTGATTTCACTCGTCGATGGGGGATCCAGCATTTCACGTCATCGCCCCATTACCAGCAGTCAAATGGCCACGCCGAGGCTGCTGTTAAGGCCGTCAAGAGGCTTATCATGGCAACAGCACCGTCTGGTAACATTAGTTGTGAAGCCTTCGACCGGGGACTCATGGAACTGAGGAATGTCCCCAACCACACCGGCTGCTCACCTGCTCAAGTTCTATTGGTCATAACCTCCGCAGCTGTGTACCTGCTCATCCGCAGTCCTTCAAGAGTGACTGGAAGGACTTGGCAGACGACTGGGACAGACGGGTCGCCTCCAGAGCCGCCCAGGTCAAGAAGCACTACAATCAACACGCCCGTGATCTTCCCAGGCTGGCTATGGGTCAACATGTTCGCGTTCAGGACCCCACTTCACGCCGGTGGGATAAGGTCGCCATCGTTATGGGTGGCGCTCGCTGCAGGGAATACGAGGTTAGGCCTCCAAGTGGCCGAGTGCTACGTCGAAACCGCAGATTCTTATATCCAGTGCCCGACCCACACTCTGACACTACACCTAACATCCCTGTGGTCCCTTGTCGTGACATGGAAAAGTCTAATTTCCAGACAGACATGGAAAAGTCCAATTCAGTTTCTCCTCCCAAGACCCCACGTAGATCTCCAAGGCTAAATAAGTCCTAACACAGTGTACACTGCCAATAAGAAGTCCCTGTATGTTTGCTCACAATGTACACACTTTGTAGACACTTGTAGGATTTTCATATTACCTGTGGAATTGTATCTACTTTGTTACTTTTCACCGTTCAACTTCT
Organism: Birgus latro; assembly: GCA_018397915.1. Lineage (NCBI taxonomy): Eukaryota > Metazoa > Arthropoda > Malacostraca > Decapoda > Coenobitidae > Birgus > Birgus latro. Next base: position 15,404 of record JAGKTI010002206.1, on the reverse strand, counting down.
TCGAACGCAAAGGGAAGGGGAGGTGTGGATGTATAAAATGTACCCATGTCAATGTGCCTATTCAAATGTGCCACGCAGTTGCCGTCATGCTATGCGCCTGCGCGAACAGAGAGAGAGCTTCCTCCACTTCGAGGCATGTGTGCACCTCACCTCACCTCTTCACTTCCTTATCTATCTCCTAGGGAAATAAAGATTCTACAGCAGGAAGACTACCTATTCTTCAACCCTGTGATTGCCCCCCATTGCATGCAGGACTTCAATCAACAGAGGTAATATCTCAGTGAGTTTGCCTGATGAGTCTGTTTGAGACCGTGAGATTGCTAGATACACATGAGATAGAATTATTTTAAATATTAGGTTAAGAGGTGAGATTAATATTCCCGGAAAGGATAAAGCTTAGTGTATCAGTGCCATTTAGGAGTGTTGGTTCAGTGGTGAAGATTATATATTAGTGTATGAAAATATAAAATTGAGTATACAACCATCTGTGAAGAACACTATGCATAGTAGTGTGATAATATCATCCCGAGAATTTATTCAGCTGAGGTGATCACACTCCTGAAATTATTGATCCTTGTTATATTTAGTCTGCCCTGTGATAATCTCAGTGCGAAGGAGAATTTATCTTTCAGTTTCTAGTAATTCATAGTCTGTAAAGTAATCTATGTTTAATTTGATCTCATTATCTTGTTTCTTTCACTTGTATGTTTAGAATTAGTAAATATTAGGTTAAATTTTCATTGAGTTTAAATATTATTATTCCCTATGGATTTTTGATTGAGAGGTTGAGTGGCCCGCAAGGTGTGCTAATATCTTATCACTCACGCGCCCCTTTAAAAAACATGCTACCCTAGTTTTCTTATTCGCAAGGCCCCAGAAATCTTCTTTCTTCCTGGTGGAATAGTTTCCCAGCATCCGCTAGGTGGTGGCAGCCTACTTTCTAAAACTCTGATTCTTACGGTGAGTCTAAAATTCCCATCATTACACTTGTCATTAGTGGTGTGATACATTGTATCTCATTAATTAACAGAGAGTAAAAAGTTATCATTACACTAGTGACTGGAGCGGTGGGATTGCTAATTTCCCATCTTCACATAAAGGGTCTAAAATCCTGCATGACACTGGGGGCCCCCCTTTGGTGTCTGGGGGTTGCAGTCTCACTTGGGTCGAATCACCATCAGGAGCTGCCTGCAGCATCCCTTCCCCGTGGAGTCTGACAGCAAGGGGCATCGCCAGGGCACTGGCTGCAGGGCACGAATTCCCAGCCTCACTACAGGGCCTTACCAGATCTCTCCAGCTGCAACTCCGCCTGGGAACTGCTCCTGTGGGGAGAGAGAGAAGGGTTTCCCACTCGCCCTCTGGGTGGGTGGTGAGGCAAGTGAGGGACGTCCTCCGTGAGGATAGTCACAAGGGCAGTGGATGAGGGACGTATGGTGGCCTCTCCCTCCCTGACGCGGACGGTGGCCGTCGTTGCGGTTCCACGTGCCCCTTAGACAACAGGTGAAGGGCGTATGGTGACCATCCCTTCCCCGGTGCGGACGGTGGCCATCACTGCAGTCCTGCTCCCTGAGGAAGTGGCAGATGAGGACAGACAGTGGCTGACCCTTTCTCGGCCTGGATGGTGGCCGTCGCCGGTTCTGCCCTTCTCTGGGGTCACAGCAGGGAGACATACGGTGGCTGTTCTCCCCCCAATCACCACGGTGCTCTTCCCAGGATTTGCTGTAGGTGAAGGGCATACAGTGGTCGTCCCTTCCCTGGTGTGGACAGTGGCCGTCACCGCAGTCATGCAGAGGGTAGCAGCTGAAGAACATATCGAGGCAACTTCCCCAATGCGGACAGTGGCCATCATCACAGTGCTGCCTGGGACTGTATCTCTACAAGTCCCACCCCAATCCTGCCGAGCCCTGGCCTGGCTGGAGAGTAGTCTGCCGGGGCGGTGTTCCTGCTTCTGGCTCCGTTGAGAGGAAGAGGGGCACAAGGTAGTAAGGGACAAAGGCCCATCTTGAGTGGGCCTTATGCATACCCTATGCACCTCCCTGTGGTCTCTCCCTGGGGTGGGTGTTGCGACACCCGGTCCATGGCTCCTCCATGGGGTGGGTATTGCGCCACCCCTTCCGTGGTCTCCCGTTGGGGTGGGTATTTCAGCACTAAGGATACAGATCTGAAAGCATTAGTGAAAAGGTAAACCGAAGGCTAGAAAATGAAACTGTCTTGGGAATGGAAGACATTGAGAAAATAATGTGTGAAGAAGCTGAGAATAACCTAGCTAAAAGTTTCAGAAAAAGCAATAAAAGATATGGTGCCCCATGGATGACAAAAAAAAAAAAAAAAAAGGAATTAGTGAAAGACGAAGGTGGAACAGAAAAGCCAGAAACGAGCAAAACCCAAGTTTGAAAAAATGGTACAGAACACAATACGAAAAAGAAAAAGAACAGGTAAAGAAAATGGTCCACGTGGCAAAAACTGAGTATGAAAATCGAATACTAGATGATATCAAAAGAGAAAAAGATACAAAAAATTGTGGAAATATGTGGACAAACTCCGAAAATATGGGAAACAAAGAAAACATAACTATAATATGTGGTGAAAATAAACAAAAGATAGAAAAGGAAGATAAAAGAAACAAAACTTTATAGTTTCTGGGGAAAAAAAAATCTACAAGCGTCTTGAAAATAAGATGCATGAAGAATGGGGTGAAGCAGAGAAAAAAGCCTACAGAGACAGTTATCAAGAAAAATCCATCATAGAAGAGACAGCGACAGATGAAGGAAACGCCATAATAATACCGAGGGTATTATTAGAACATGCAGACTATGCATACAAAATGAGAGACGTATAAGGACAGGCACGATGGAAAACTCAAATATTACCAGAGATGACAAAAAAACAAATTGGTAGAATGAAAAATGGAAAAACGGGTTAAAAATGGAATTATATAAAGAAGTTTTGAAAAACGAAAGAACCATGGAGGTACTCATGGAATGCTACTGAAATACGAAGGAATGACAGGGGTGCGATCCCCACCCTAGGAGGAGACAACAGGGAGGCTGACTTGGAGCATGCGGGGTCAGGGCTACAAGGGAGTATCTCCCCTGCTACCCTATGCCCCTCTCGCCTACAACCAACACCACCCCGTGTGTACAGTATCAGTGCACTACACTCCAGCCAGGACAGCGCTCTTCGGGTTCAGGCTGGGGCTAACTCCTTAGCCCCATACAGCATCCAGGTGATGGCCACTAGCCACACCGCAGCTGCTTCCATCCCTCAGCAGGACCGAGTGACGGCCACCAGCTGCACCCAGGGAGAGACGGCCACCAGCTACTTTCTGTTAATTGGCCCTCCAGGGAACAGGGCTTTGGTGACGGGATCCAGCTACACCAACAGACAGGTGATGCCCACTAACCGCACCTTGACTGCCTCCTCAAGAGGGGACATAAATACAGTGACGGCCACCAGCCACACTACTACTGCGGCCCCCTCTGGAGAATGAGACTCTGGTGACGGCCACCATCTGCGCAAGCAGGCAGGTGACAGCCTCCAGCCACACCTCGACTGCTGTCCAGCGGGGAAGGAGGACCTTGCAGATGACCACCAGCCACACTGAAGAGGAGACGGCCACCAGCTGCTCCGCACCCACTGCTCTAGGGGACCGGTAACGGCCTCCAGCCGCGCCAAGGAGGGAACAGCCATAAGCTGCCCCTCGCCCTCTACCCCTGTACCTTCCCCCTCCAAGGACTTCCTTTGCTTGCCTACCCAGACCTGCGGCAGAGTGGGACCCCTCGCCCCCTCTCCACCCAGAAACCATTACCTGGAGGAGGTCTGCCAAAGCCCCGTGTACTCCCTCGGGTGCGAGCCCTGCAACCAGGTCCCCGGCGACACCAACCCCTGATGGACTCTCCACGGAAGGGACGCTGCAGACCCCACCTGACAGTGGCCCAGGCAGAGAGAGACCGCAGCCCTCGAACCCGCTGGGACATCCCCAGGACCCCAAGGTGTGACCTCCCCAACCCTACCAGACGACGTCCTGCTTGACAGAGCCAGCGCAAGCAAGTGTGCCTGCTCTCCCTAACCGGGCCCAGCCCAGAGGTCCGACCCTTAGGCCCCCCTCAGTGGCGGGCACCACACCATGCCGCCCCGCAGCCCATCTCGGACGACCCTGCCCCCAGCAGTAGTCCCGTGCCTCCTGACGAAGGCCGCCTCGCCTGCTGGGACCCCCACAACACTGGGTCGACACCTGTAGCAGCCCAAGGATACACTGCCCATCCCAGAGTCCTCTGATCCTGTTCTTAGTACCAGACTATTGCTGGTGTATTGTGTGTGTTGTATTGTTTTGTACTGTATTCAGTGTATTGGAGTAAGGTAATATACATGTAAGGTTGGTTGCCCAGAGTTTTTATGCCCTGTTCTTTGAGTTGCTATATACCTGACCTGGTTTAGAAAGAGGACCCCACTCTAACTCCATAAAAGGAGGTATAGTGATGGCCACCTTGCTGCACTCTCTCACGCTGGGTGACAGCCGCCTAGCCACACATGGGGAGGACATGGCTCCGAGCCATCCTTGCTCTAACTCCATAAAAGGAGGTATAGTGACGGCCACCTCAGCACACTCACTCACACCGGGTGACGGCCACCTAGCTGCACACGGGGAGGGCATGGCCAACTGCTGCCCTCGCTCTAACTCCATAAAAGGAGGGATATTGATGGCCACCTCGCTGCGCTTACACACACCTGGTGATGGCCATCTAGCCGCACATGGGGAGGAGTCGGCCACTAGCCATCCTTGCTCTAACTCCATAAAAGGAGGAAAGGTGACGGCCACCTCACCGCACGTAGGAGACGGCCACCCTGCTGCTCCACTAAAAGAAGAGGCACAGGAAAGTGCCCTCACACACTCTCCCCACACAGACATCCTTGCCTTCGACCAGCAGCTAGAGGAGGCCTGGCAAGGACCCTTGGTATCGGGAGTCCTAGCCCTCTCCCTCAACCCCCTGCGACCCCAGCCCCTGTCGGACTCTGTCGCACCGAGCTGCCGCAGCCCAGACCTGATGGAGGCCCAGCAATGAGACCGCAGCCCTGGGGCCAGTCGAGACGTCCCTTGGACCCCAGGACGAGGCCTCTCCAGCCCCAAGCAGCGCCCCCGGAGTAAGTGCAGGCAAACACGCCTCCTCGCCCTGTTCGGGCCCAGCCCCTAAGCCCGGCCCCCCCCCCCCGTACTCATGTGGAAGGGCCCACCCTCTCCTGCACAGCCCTCTGATAACGCCCAGACGAGACTCTATGGGTCAGCCTCTAGCCAGCCACCGGAAGTCTTGACGACCCGGGGCATCTTGACGCAGGCTGCCAACCAGCCCCAAGTCCCCTGGTTCTATCTATCTCTGTGTGTTATAACTGTTTTCCTGTAAAGTGTGTATTCATGTTGTGTCAGACTTGTAATTTTGTGGGTAATATATGTGTAAGGTTGTTCCCCTGCCTTTTTATGCCCTGTTTCCTCTGATTGCCTTAATAGAGCCCAACCCAGTCTACAAAGAGAACCCTGTTCAGGCTCCATGTATAAGGGACGAGAAGTTGCACCCGAAAACACGCAGCATAACAGAAACAGTATTCACCCTGATTTAGTAATAATGGAGGGGGCGAGAGGGAGGGGGAGGCTGAGGATGAGATGGAGGGATGGAGTGGAGAGGTATATGAGAGAGGGGGGTGTGAGTTGGGAGCGTGGTAGTGAAATGGCAGGGGACAGAGTGACATGGAGGCGATTTGTTTGTGGCCACCCCGTTCGGGATTGAGGCGTCTGGCAATAGATAGATAGACTAAAAAATATTTATAAAGCTCAAGAAACAAATCTTCATTTAGAGTGTGAAGACATAAAACTAAAAGTAACCAATGGTATTAGACTGGGCTGTAATGGATCTACAGTTCTTGCAGGTGACATACATCCTCATAGACCACCTTGACAAATATTATAGTGGATTTCAAACCAAATTTGTAAAATAAACAGCATTTTCTATGCTGACTGAAATAACAAAGGGAGACCACAGAGAGGCACGAAAAGAGACAGAGCAAGACGGGCATACATCCCCAACCACCACGCGCCCCTCTTCCCCTCAACAGAATCTACGGGAGGTACATCACCCTGCTGGATTACCCTCTACCTGGACCAGCACTCACCAAGATCGGGGCAGGATCTGTGTACCAACAGACTTCCCAAGTAGGACTGCGGCAATGCCCAACTTGCTCGCCATGGAGAGGACACCCACTGTGCCCCTTTCACCTGTAGTCCCGGGGCATAGCAGGGCTATGACAATGCCCACCATGCTCATTGGGGAGGGAACGCCCACAGTTCTTCCTTCATTTGCAGCCCCCACCGGGAGCAGGACAGCATTAACACCCACCATGCTTGCCAGGGAGAGGACGCCCACTGTGCTCCTCTCACCTGCAGTCCCAAGATCTAGCAGAGCCACAGCCGTGCCCACCGTGCCTGCCGGGATGGGAATGCCCACCGCATTTCCCTCGCCTACTAACCCTGTGGCACCCACTGAGAGTCACATCCCTTGCTCACCTCACTCCTCCAGAGGCCGAGTGGGACGCCCCTCCAGCTCTCCCTGCACTACGAGGGGCAGAGCCGACTCCCCAGCGGAGTCGCTGTTGGAAGGGGTCTGGAGCGGCACTATAGTGAGTCTTGGGGTACGCTCACTACAACCAGTGTCTGTATGTCACCAGTTGATGTCGGATTCCCGGAGAAGGAGAAGCCACAGGCAGCCCCTGTCAGACTCCTGACGAAGACGAGACTGCAGCCACCAGTCACCGAGAGGTGCCCCCAGGACTCCCGGCTGAGACCTTCCCAGCCCAGCCGACAAGCAGTCCTCCACCAAGGGTAGGCACAAGGCAGAACGAAACAACTTAACCTATTCGGCCCCAGCCCCAAGAGCCGATGCACCTACGGAGCCCCCTCCAGTGAAAGGCATCCCTCACCTGATAATCCAGCACACATTAGTGGTCCCACACCCATTCAGAGAGCGCACACCTGACGGGACCCCTCCCATGCCTGGGCGCCACCTGCAGGTACCTCATCAGCCCTAGTCACAAACTCCATTCTCTGTATCTCCCATGGTGTGTATAATCCATCACATTGTATTGTGCCAGGCCACTGTATTTTTTATGTGTAAGACTGGTTAGCCTGTGTTTTTAAGCCCTGTACCTTTGGTTGCATGCTCTGGACCCAGTCTTTGAAAGAACCCATTATCAGACCCTCGTACTCAGAGGGCAATAAGTCGAGCTCTGAGTATATGGCATAACACTGGTGGCAGCGGTTGTTTAGATGCGATCAGGAGAGAGCAACTAGGAATGGAAAGTGAAAATCTGACAAGATGGCAGCCAAACCACACATAAAATTACCAAAATTTGATCCTGAACAGTGCGATGTAGACACATACATGTGTATGATTAAACCACTATTGGACATCGGATTTGAACACGACAAGGAAAAGATAGCGGTAACACTACCCCACCTGGGAAAAACAGTCTCATGCATCACCACGAAGATCATCCCCAAGCTGACATGGGCACAATTTACACAAATCATGACACAAGCAGTCACATCATCACTGGGAAAGTTGTAGCTTTGTCCCAGCTCGATGCCCATAACTATGATGAAAACCTGGATGACACTCTCAGTGAGGCTAGGCAACTAGTCACCGCCACTTACCCATAGGCCGATGTAGCCACCTGAGAACAACACATTTTCAACACCCTGTTGAGTAGCCTCCCCAGCACCATAAGAGAACACTTCACAATCTATGACTCAACGGGAGACCTCGATAGAGATGTTCAATTCGTCAGGCGTCTTCTCGCCGCCCCCACCACCCCACAACACATTGGCACAGTGAGCAGAGTCCCGACACATAAGGTACAACACCCAAAACCACGGATGCCTCCCACCCGCACAGTTTCACCAACACCACCCAGTATGCCCAAGGTACTCCCCACCAAAAGGCACCTCACTCCCAAGGAGAATACCAGCCTAATCCCCATAAATCTGTGGGAGTTCTCAGCCTGTACTCACCGGTGCCCCATTCATGACATATGGGAACAACTGAAAGCTGCTCGACAAAAAACAGCTACTAAAGGGCGCTGCAAGGTCTTCTCTATAGAGGACAGTTGCGGCAAGGACAGCGCACCCACTGCTGAGTACTCTGACCCTGGTGAAGTAGAGCTGGATGAAGAAGATGCCCCACAACAACTGGATTTTTATGACTGCCCCCACACCTCCCCACGGTGGCAGGGGCCACCTCACAAAAATATTGCCCCCCAGTCTAGGATGAGACTGAATGGGGTGTAAGCGAGGCTACTGGTCGACACAGAAGCAGTTAGATCTTGCCTCTACCGCCATTTCTACTCCTGCCAAGTCACAGCTTTCAGCCTGCTTCTCCCCCCTTCAGCTCACCTCATAGACATGGGAGATGGCCCCCTGCCTATCCGTGGGGAAACTCGGGCCTTGAAAGCTGACACTTACCAGAAAGTATCAACCAAGCATCAATTCATCATTTTTGACTCAGCCTGCCGTGCTTGTGATGGCTACCTAGAGCTGGACCTCCTGCAGAAACTACGCACTAACATTGACTGTCACAAGTGACGTCTCCACTTCCAGAAGCCTCCAACCCCCCCCCCCCAGCCACACTGCATGTGCACCCCCACACCCTCGTCCTTGTCCCCCTCTCCCCCCCCCACTATGTATTCTTCCTTACCCCCCCTTGTTCCTACCCTTCCCATTCCTCTGCATACCACTTTCCCCTCCACCGTCGCCTCCTCCCTTACTATCCCGCCCCAGCTTGAGGCCTGGCTCCACCTTAACAGGCCCACTGGGACCTCTATCCTATTCTCCCTGAACCTGCCTTCTGGAACTATCTCCTGTCTACAATCTCCCACCTTCCTTCCCCCCCACCTCAGGGTGCTATGCATCGCCAACATTTCCACCATCCCTCTCACCCTCCCTACAGGATTAGTGGTTGGAGAAGTGGAAGAAGCCGAACCATGTGCACCCCCCGTCCTCCCCTGCCATCCTTCCCGCTCCACCTGAACACCTGACACTAGACCAAGCCAACAGCCTCTGACGCCTCCTCCTGTTCTCGACAGGACCGGCCGGTCGGATATTGGCCACACCATGTACCTGGCACACGAAATTCACACCACAGGTCCACCTATTCGCCAGCCATCTCAGAGGAAATATCCTAATCAACAGGCTGAAGAAGACCGGCAGGTCCAGGAAATGCTCGATGCCGGTGTTATATCCCCATCCACCAGCCCCTGGTCCTCTCATCATGTTAATTAAAAAGAAAGACGGCACCATGCACTTCTGTGTGGATTACCGACGACTCAACGATGTGACCACAAAGGATGGCACCCCCCTACCCAGGATAGATGACTCCCTTGACTCCTTTTTCGGAGCATCTTGGTTCTCCACCTTGGATCTCCAATCAGGATACTGGCAGGTCCCTGTGCACCTGGAGGACAGAGGGAAAACAGCTTTCTTGACCAGCAACGGAAAGCATTACGAATTCAATATCCTCCCCCTTGGACTCTGCAATGCCGCCACAATATTTTCCTGACTGATGGAGTCAGTATGGCCTCGCCTGGAAAATCTGCCTGGAATACCTAGATGACATTATCATTTTCAGCCAAACCTGGGCTGACCACCTCCAGCGCCTTAAACAAGTCCTTATCCGCATCCGACAGGCAGGGCTTAAACTCAAGCTATCGAAATGTGTCCTGGTTGAATGGTCCATCTCCTTCCTAGGACACATCCTACTACCGATGCTTTGCAAAAGGGTTCACTAACATCACGAAACCCTTCCATGACATGACTAAAAAAGGCGAACCTTTCACCTGGACAGACAATCACATCATTGCTTTTCACACCCTCAAGACCAAGGTCATCACCACCCTGATCATCGCATTTCCTAACTACACGCTGCCCTTTTGCCTGTATACCAGCATATCCCTAGTAGCCATCAGTGCCGTCCTTACCCAGGTCCAGGAACGATGAGAACACATCATCGCCTGCACCAGTTGTACTCTCAGTCAGGCAGAAAACAACTACACCTCCACCAAATGAAAATACCTAGGCATCGTCTGGGCCTTGGACCACTTTCGAGCCTGTCCGGTGGCACCCACATCACCATAATAACAGATCACCAATCCTTGCAGTCTCATACCCACAATGCCCAGTTAGTCAGGTGGAGAGAAACTCTTGAAGAATTTGATTCTGATAGAGGGTATTGGCCTGGCAAATTACATTCAAACGCCAAAGCCTTGTCCTGGCTGCCTATCAATGCCATCAGTACAGCCACCAACCTCCTACAAAAATGGCAAAACAAAGATCGCCCCGACTGGATACCACCTTAAATATTCTCTAAGCTCCACTGACAGGGCGACCACCTCTTCACCCACACTGGACATATAGCGCTCAATCCTGACACCGCCCTTGAAACAATGACTCGCTTACACTCAGACAACAGCATACATCTAGGGACCAAGAAACTCCTGCAAGTATTTAACGATATGTACTGGACGCTCGGCCCCTCCAACTTGGCCAAACAAGTCATACAGGCCTGCCATGCTTGTGCATGTCATAGATGCCCGACCCTTCATGAAACATCACTGCCCACAAGCCGTGGCAACTTTTTGTCTGTAGACGTAGTTGGGCCCCTCCCTCCTAAAGCAGGCTACAAGTACACCATAACTTTCTTGGACACCTATTCGAAATTCCTGATTGCTTTTCTGGCCAAGGAGCACCACGCCATTGCTCTGGCCGACACCCTCATCCGCCACATTTTTCCCTACTTCGTCATTCCCCAGGCCCTTCACTCCGACGACGCCCCAGAGTTTACCAGCAAAATATGGAAAGAACTCGCCACCATCTTCGGGTACAAGGTCTCTCACTCTTCCCCTTACTGGCCACAGGGAAATGGGATATGTGAAAGAAGTCACCGTACCCTCCTCAACCAAGTACGAACCAGAATAGAAGAAATGCAAAATGGATACTGGACAGCCCACGTAAAAACTGAGCAGTGGGGGATGAACACCTGTCCCCGAGAAGATAGCATTACCCCTCATGAACGAGTGTTCGGAGAAAACCCCCTTCTCTTACTACTCTGACAGCACTTACAGCCCCCCCCCTCCACATCCCCCACGTCTGACCCCCTTTACCACCTCAGGAGCCGACTGGATCACCTACAAAACCATAAGGACCTTCAGCCTGACATTGCCCCCACCAGTCCCTACAAGCCTGGTGACTCAGTTATGGTGGCCCAACTACCCATCCCAAACAAACTAACACCCCGATTCTCAGGACCCTCCTATACAGTCATCATCGTTCCCAACCCCTACCAAGTAACCATCCAGTATCACAACACTACGCACCTACCAGAATCACCATGTGCATCTCTTCCACCCATCACCCCCCACCTCTCGACCACGCTGCACCCACCCTCCCACCCAGCAATCCTCACTGCCACCCACCTCTGCTGACTACACGACTAATTCATGCACGTGCTACCCCACACCATCACACTCCTCACCCTCACTCGCTCCTCTTTTCACACTCACGTCCCCCACCACAACTCCCACCAATTCCACACCCTCCCCACAGACCCCCTCCACACCTCTGGTGACCTCACCTCCCATATCAACAACCACTGCCGCACCGCCACCCCCGAACACAAAGATGCTGCCATCCAACCAAGGAACCCCCCACCCACCCCTGGCCACCTCACCTCGTGACCCGTGCTCCACGCTGCCTACACCTACCCTGATCACCACCACTCCTAGATCCGGCTGTCTCATGCCTACACACTCCTCACCCTCACTCATTCCTCATTCCACATCCATGTCCTCCACCAGACCCCACACCAGCCCCACATCCTCCCCACAGACCCCCCCACACACCCCCGGTGACCTCACCTCCCAGATCACAACCACCAACCACCACCACACTGCCACCACCAAACACAAAAACATCACCATCCAACCCAAGAACCCTCCACCCTCACCCAGCCACCTCACCACATGGCCCGAGCTCCGCGCCATCTACACCTGTCCACACCACCACCAAAACCAGATCCAGCCGTCTCTCTTGTCCACCAGCAAGATACACACCCCCACCCCCACCCCCACCCCCACCAGCTCCAACACCACCCAGACAAGTCGCTTCCAGCTCCCCCACACCAAACAACGGGGGCACGGTGGCTCAGAGGTAGAGCATCAAGCTCGGGACCGGGGGGTCGCGAGTTCGAGCCGCGCCCGGGACTGCCGTGCCGGGAGGGGTAGCGCCCTCCTGTTACCTAGCGGGGCTATATGATCTCATTGTAAGGTCTAGCTCGGGGATTCTTTAATCCCTTTAATCCCACACCAAACACCTCCTACATAAACCTCAAGATACATCAGGCAGGAGGGAAAATTTCAGTGGCCAGACCAACCAGAACAATTAAGGTGTGTCCTGTGCGACCCCATAAAACCCAGGTTGCCCCATCCATCTCCAGCATTCAGCCCAGAGTCACCAGCCAGTTACCACACACGGCACCTCCAGAAATGAAAATCAAACACATGCTCTGGACCTCAAGGAACTAACGACACCTCCGAGGGACACCACAACTTCTGCGTCTCCTGGGGAAAACTGCACACACCTCCACCCTCGAGATAGTGTACCAATCCCACCAGGAGCCAAATCTACCCACGCAGCACTGGATCTCACTCCTCTAACACCTCACATCAATTTACCAGACCACTACCTCTAATGTGTACTACCTCCAGCCATGGGGATGTGACTTTTTCAGCCGCGATGGTGGTGAAATACCAAGGGGAGACCACAGGGATGGGGGAAAAGAGATGGAGCAAGATGGGCATACGTTTCCAACCACCACGCGCCCCTCTTCCCCTCAACGGAATCCATGGGAGATATGTCACCCTGCTGCATTACCCTCTTCCTGGAACAGTGCTCACCAAGATTAGGGCAGGATCTGTGTACCAACAGACTCCCCAAATAAGACTGCAACGACGCCAACCGTGCTCATCGGGGAAAGGACTCCCACTGTGCTTTCGCCTACAGCCCCAAGAAGGACCGCGACGACGCCCTCATTGCACAATGGGGAGGGAACGCCCACTGTTCTTCCCTCACCTGCAGCCCCCTCTGGGAGCAGGACCGTAGCGACGCCCACCATGCTCACCGTGGAAAGGAAGCCCATCGTGCTCCTCTCACCTGTAGTCCCAGGGCATAGCAGGACTGCGACAATGCCCACCATGCTCATCAGGGAGGGAATGCCCACAGTGCTTCCTTCATATGCAGCCCCCACCGGGAGCAGGACCGTGGTGACACCCACCGTGCTCACCAGGGAGAAGATGCTGACCGTGCTCCTCTCACCTACAGTCCCAGGATCTAGCAGAACCACGGCGGCACCCACCGTGCCCACCGGGGAGGGAACACCCACCGTGCTTCCCTCGTCTACTAACCCTGCAGCACCCACCGAGAGTCATGCTCCTTCAGAGGACGAGCGGGATGCCCCTCCCGCTCTCCCCGCATCACAAGGGGCAGAACCGATTCCCCAATGGAATTGCTGCTGGAAGGGGTCTGGAGCAGCCCTATAGTGAGTCTGGGGGTACGCTCACTACAGCCAGCATCCCTATGTCACCAGTTGCTGTCGGACTCCCGGAGAAGGAGAAGCCGCAGGCAGCCCCTGTCGGACTCTGGATGAAGGCGAGACCGCAGCCACCAGTCACCAAGGGACACCCCCAGGACTCCCGGCCGAGACCTCCCCAGCCTAGCTGGCAAGCACTCCTCCACCAAGGGTAGGAGCAAGGCAGCGTGCCTACTCAGGCTATCTGGCCCTAACCCCGAGAGCCAACGCACCTACGAAGGCCACTCCAGTGATAGGCCTCCCTCTATGCCGCCCAGCATCCCTCACCTGACGGCCTGGGCACCACCTGCAGTTACCCTATCAACCCTAGTCACAAAGTCCAGTCTCTGTATCTCCCATAGTGTCTATAATCCAACACACTGTATTGTTACAAAGCGAGATTTGCCAGTTAGGTGCACGAGAATCATCTTGATGTTTCGCAATGTTTACAGTAGTTCCGGCATGGGTACGATCAGAGTTGCAAATGGAGCATAGTTGTTTCTTAAGTTATGCATTAATTTTTATGCTCTTTTTCTCTATAATGATTTATTTACGTAATTGTTCATCAAAGTATGTGAAATGCAGGATATAAGTAAAATACAGAATAGCGAAGCACCCCCTCAACCTCACCTGGGCCAGATACCAACCCCAGGAGGAGATACCCAGGGAACGGAAGTGAGCAGCGCGCACTCTGCTCAAAACGGGCACACCTGTACCTCTCCCGCACGCCCCTCTCGCGCTCACGTAAGTCACCGTGCAGGTAGCAGTAACAGTGCATTACACCTCTGCCATCCCAGCCATTGCAAGGTTCAGGGTGGGGCTACTCCTACAGCCCCAGACAGCATTCCGGAGTAGGTCACTAGCCGCCCACCTGCTGCTTCCCTCCCTCAGCCATACTGGGTGACGGCCACCTTGCCACATACGGGGAGGAGACGGCCACCTCACCGCCCTCGCCATAACTCCATAAAAGGAGGCAGAGTGACAGCCACCTTGCCGCACATACTCACACCGGGTGACGGCCACCTAGCCGCACACGGGGAGGAGACGGCCAACTGCCGCCCTCGCTCTAACTCCATAAAAGGAGGTACAGTGATGGCCACCTTGCCACACTCTCTCACACTGGGTGACGGCCACCTAGCTGCACACGGGGAGGACACAGCTCCGAGCCTCCCTTGCTCTAACTCCATAAAAGGAGGTATAGTGACGGCCACCTTGCCGCACTCACTCACACCCGGTGACGGCCACCTAGCTGCACACGGGGAGGACACGGCCAATAGCTGCCCTCGCTCTAACTCCATAAAAGGAGGGATAGTGGCGGCCACCTCGCCGCGCTTACACACACCAGGTGACGGCCATCTAGCCGCATACGGGGAGGAGTCGGCCACTAGCCACCCTTGCTCTAACTCCGTAAAAGGAGGGAAGGTGATGGCCACTTTGCCTCACCTAGGAGACGGCCACCCTGCCGCTCCACTAAAAGAATGGGCACAGGAAAGTGCCCTCACACTCTCTCCCCACAGAGACGTCCTCTCCCTTGACCAGCAGCTGGAGGAGGCCCGGCAAGGACCCTTGGTATCGGGAGTCCTAGCCTTCTCCCTCAACCCCCGGCGACCCCGGCCCCTGTCGGACTCTGTCACACCAAGCTGCCGCAGCCCAGACTTGACGGAGGCCCAGCAACGAGACTGCAGCTCTGGGGCCAGTCGAGACATCCCTAGGACCCTGGGACGAGACCTCTCCAGCCCCAAG